>OMLM01020201.1:0-26788 GCA_900302695.1 Helostoma temminkii | reverse complement strand
AAGTTCTCCTGAAAACTGTTTTATACATGTAGGAGTGAAGCACTGAGTTTGATAATGACAAAGAAATCGTCAATTTAAATCGTCAATTTTCAGTAATGTTAGCTAGCGTTAACTTTAGCTAACGTTAGCTAGCTGTCATAAGGTAGCCTAAAATATTACGTTAGGATTTGAACAGCAGCTGCTGAAATCAAGGGGCACTCCAAAATGTTCAAAATTAAATAAATAAATAGAAGAGTAATAAATAACTGAAATAAATAACTTTGTGAATAAATTTTTAAAAAATTATGAAATTTGATTAATATCAATATAAATTCAATATCAAATATTTTGTATTCTGTTTTAAATGTTTATTTATTATTGTAAAATATTGTTTCATGTTAACTAGTTTCACAATAACAGACCCTTTAATTTAATTGCATGAGTTTTTATTTCAAAACTCTGTTTTTCCAAAGTCAGCTTTTATTTCATGGCCGAGAAGACAGTCTAGTTAAAACACATGATTGGTAACAATGTGTAATGTTTATAATCTCAGTTTCATGAAGGACAGAAGTGATGCATCAGCAGAAAGCACGATAAATATTTTCTATATTTAATGATGTTGGACTGAGTTGTTCTACTAACAGTGAACGTCCACTCTCTCTATGTGAATGTCCAGAGAACATTGTATGCACAACTGTGATGTTATTCATGTTTTACTTTAGTCTGAGTCGCAGCTATGTTTGAAAGTGTATATGACCTCCTACTGCAGAGGAGGATGGTAACAACCTAGAATCGATGTTTCGTGTGCTATTGCTTCTGGCTGAGTAAAGGAATAGCCAATCGCATACCTGGCTCCGCCCTCTCTGTGATTGACAGATAGTCGTTCTACTTAAAGTGGCGTAATGAAATAAAAGTCGACTTTGCATCAGTTTCTAATTTATCTGTTTCACTTTTACACACGATTGTTACTAAATAAAAAATTAAGTTTCAGCTATTTAACTGTTACTTTTAGCTAATTGTTCCAGCTGATAATTAATTTAACTAATTTTAGCTAACAGCATTCTCCAGAATGTTAGCTACATGTAACTGCACTAGCATTAGTTATTCCAACCATTAACTTGTTATCTAAAACTTCAAGCTGTAACTTTATGCCTTTTAAACTATTAACTTAATGCTACATTTAGCCACCTAAACTATTCACCTGAGCAACTACTTGTACTACGCTTGTTTTAGAGCTTTAGCTAGCTTTTAGCTCGCTAGCTAGCTAACTTGCCCGCTCACTGGTAGCTAACTTGATAGCCTACATCAATAAAGATCACAACATCACCATTTCGCAAACATAGTTCTTTTCTCTTTAACACATCATAGTATTGTATTTTTTTATCAAATTATAATTATAATTTCCAATTGATTTTACTTTAGTTGTTGATTGACCTATGTGCCCGGCAACTGCAAAAGTTCCCCCGTGATTAAAAATCAGTTCTTTACATGATGGGAAGTGGAGAAAATTACCGTGGAGCTGGGAGTGTTAGTGCCATATCCAGAAGACGGCAAAGACGCCAAAGACCATCGTCGTCCATCGGCTCTGCAGACAACAAAAATGTTTCGTCACTTAAAACCCCAATGTGATGCACACTGTTCCATTATCAGAACATGTCACTTTACTGGATTGATGTTTTGGTATTTGTGAACTTAAAAAAACATTTTATTGTGCTGAAGTAATTAAATGAATCACTATTCACCACCCATGATTATTTCTGCTGCCTGTAAAACAGTGTATCTGCCTATACAACAGAATTCAGACAACTTGTTCTAATGTATCTCAGTTTACACGACACTTCTAGTTAGATTTTCACTGTGCTTCAGTGTGCCTCGATCGCACAGCGACAGGCAGGTAGATGGATCTGATAAATGAACAGAGGATTTACAGCAGCACAGAGAGTCTGACTGAAAGGGACTGGGGGTAATAAACAGTATAATCATACATCTCTGCTCCTGGTAAGACAGTGAAGACCTTTTGTTAACACAACCATACTCTGCACTGAAACCTAAAGGCTTCAGTACGGTCTCACCTATATCAGTAAAGCCCATATTCTGTTTGTTGCTTATAGAGTCAAAAATGGAGCAAAACCCCCACAGCTGAAAATTCAGAAAGATTCTTGGGGAGCAGTTCAGACTGGGTCTCATTGTTGTCCAATGTCCCATTGGTGTCCTACAGCCGACAGCAGGACCCCATGTGCCTCTGCAGGTCCAACTGTTTATAAAACACAAGATCAGCCTGAAAATAGCTTTAAATTGTTTGGTTATTTGGCTACTAATTAATAATTGTTTCATCCTTTAAAAATGGAGAAATAATAATAAGTTTTTCACTTGTACACAAATGTGCAGTGAAATAATGTTGATCAGGTGATGTGTTGTCATTCATTTTAAACTATTACGACCTCCAGTATGATTCCACTACCCACCATGAATAGTAATAAACATTTATAGGAATTATCACATTCAGATGGTTCTAACTTAAAAACTGAGAAATTATAATTTTGTAAAGGTTGTTGGATTACATTGGATTTTACAGGTGTAGCTAATTAAGTGGGCCGTGAGTGCATATGCTGCATTCACAAGCTCATCAACATGTATATTTATTATAATAAATGTACACACGTGTCCTCAGACACACTCGACCCTCGTGGCTCATTAACCACAGCAGCGTGAATAAACACAGAGCTGCTGTGAATGTAATGACTTGGCCTCGTCGTACGTGACTCAGCCTGTTACACTGTGAACAGTGTGAGGTCTCAGGACCGCGCAGCCACACAGGTCCGGCTCTTCCGATGGTCTCACGCTGTCCGAACATCTGTCTCTGTGCAGCAGAGTTCACCCCAGCACCTGACTTAGTTTTAATGTTCTGTCCAAAATGTTTTTACTTTTAATGTTTTACACGTTATTACTATTACATTTATTGTTTAAAGTTTGATTATTTTCTTTTCTATCATATTTATTTTACAGATAAGTAGAAAAAGAAGGTGATTAGAAAAAAGTAGAAAACGTTTTGGTTTTGAAACAGAAATGTTTTCCTCTTTTGGATGTTTTCACACGATTTCCATTTTATCTTTCTGATGTCTTGTTTGTACGCACAAACTAATAAAGTTTTGTTGCCTTATTAAAATTTGAAAATGTGTTTTTAGTATAGTATATCATATGTTTCTGAGGTAATCTTAGTAACTAGAAGTTGTTTTCCACCACTGGTAATTGTTTTATTTCCTAAGCAGCTCTGGAGTCGCTGTTTCTACAGTGCTTTGAAAAAGTATTTGCCCATTTGCTCTTTGTGTTACATTAAAATTATTTTGATGATCTGAATCGCTTCAGTGTGACAAATATGCAAAACAATAAAAATTAGGAAGGAGGCAAATACTTACAGTACTTTTAGTTTAGAATTTAGTTTTTTCCAAGAAGCATCCATGACCAATCCCATCTTTAAACATTACTTTGGAATTTTAGTTTAGAAATGACCGTGTTTGTTAAAGAAAAGCAGATTTTATAACATTTAAGTGATCAGAAATAGGCATTGTTAATATAGTAAATCACTAACGGAGCTGAATCTGCTGTTTTAAAGGAATATTTCCATAAATAAGGCCTGTAATCAGTAAACATTGGTACTGTCTTCCTATATATTGCTTACTAATACTGTTTATTCATTTAAAAGGAGAACTGATCATTAGAAAACCCTTTAGCAGTGACGCTAACACAGCTGAACACATGCTAATTCCTGCACCTTTCATGTACCATTCATCTGCTCCAGGTTCTGACCGAACCAGTGACAGAAAACACAATCACAGTTAATATACTCAGTGGTAACAGGTCATCACCTTCTTGAAGATGTGAACGAGAAGTGTGCTGGGTTACTGGGAGAGAAGTTTCGTGGGCTGTCCAGGGGGCTGCTTCCTGGTGGGACAACAAGACGAGACAGAGGATGAGACACAGGAAACGAGACTGCTCATAATCACTGCAGCAGTTTTTAGATGTTAAGAATTGATTGTGATGGATGTCCTGGCCTGTGGACAATAATGTCTGCGTTTGGATTAATGCACTAAGGTTTTAATGTGTTTTTTTTTCATAAATGACTGAAACCAGGCAAAAATTTAAGGGACAAAACTGGTCAGACTATATTATCATGAGTTAATGCATGTAATCCTGTAATAACCATCAGGACTTCGTATGAAGTCTTCACTCTTTTTAAGGTCACAACCTAAAGCATTTTTCCACCACGTGGTACCAGCTCTACTCTGCTGTACTCACTTTTGGTATGAGGTACTTTGTTTCCTGCCTATGATGTACTGTGGTACTGCGTCACTGTAGCTCTCAGTTCTGTGAATATATATATTCAGCAGATATAAACAGCAAAGAGACTGAATTTGTTTTCAGAAGAGACTGAAGGCAGCAAGTCAAAGGACTGCTGGAAGAATCAGGAGAGTTCGGGAAACATTGGGACTCGATCAGGAACCATTACACTTATAACCTCAGTGCAGGTGAAATCAAAAAGTACCAGGTGGTCCACAACATGTGCACGATGGAAAACCAAACAAGGTGAGTCGAGTCGAGTCGAGCCTGTAGCATGTGGTGGTAAAACACTGTCGGTGAAGCTGAGACGATTTTATTAGTTAACTAAAGGAACAGTTAAACATTTTCTGCCTATGATCTTTCTGGTTGACACGTCCTGATTCTACGTTCATGTCATGTTGTAAATACAGTGTCAACGTGCAGCTCGTTAGCTTAGTTATGTGTCGAACGACTCATTTGACCATTAGGTGACTTCCAAGTCTCTGTGATTCCTTGTAAATCTTGTAAATCTTGTTAAAACCGCAAGTGTTGTTTTTATATTGTAATTAAACAGATGAGATATAACAAGGTGAAACTTAGACACGTTCTGACAGAACCAGAGTGTTTCCAGTCTTCATACTAATGGTGAGTTTCATTTGAACTGGGAAGTCGCACATATCAACTGCAGTGCCTCCTGATGCCACATTTTCCACATGTAAAGGTGCTAACAATTACCAATCTGAACTGGTTTTTAATGGAAACATGACTGGTGTACTGGAACAAAGCCATTTTAGGTGTTTCATTCCCAGCTTGGACTTCCAATTTTTCAGCATCCCCTGTAACTCTGATTACAAGACCAGATTTTAACCTTTTTTTTACATTTTAACCCTGTAATGCCATTTGTATCAAAAATGTTTTGATCACTAAATTACCATAAACTGTATTTGTATTAAATATAATAAACCAAAAATCTCACATGTAGAAATAATTTTTAAAATATTTTTGGAAAAAAATAAAAATAAATATCACACTCCAATGAAAAAAAAAGATGTTTTGGCTATTATTTGTTGGGCTTTACAGGATTAACAAACTGGTTGTTATTCTGACACAGTGAAATACACACCAATCAGGCATAACATTATGACCACCTTCATAATATTGTGTTGCTTTTGCTGCCAAAACAGCCCTGACCCACTGAGGCATGGACTCCACTAGACCGCTGAAGGTGTGCTGTGGTATCTGGCACCAAGATGTTAGCAGCAGATCCTTTAAGCCCTGCAGGTTGCGAGGTGGGGTCTCCATGGATCTGATGTTTGTTCAGCACATCCCACAGACGCTCAATTAGATTGAGATCTGGGGAATTTGGAGGCCCAGTCAACACCTCAGACTCTAATACTGTTTCCAAGGAAGGGTGTAGATAGTCTGCAGCAATGCTTAGGTAGGTGACATGTTTAACATTCACATGGATGTCAGGACACAAAGTTTCAGTGGTCATAATGTTATACAACTTTTGGACAGTGAAAAGTTTCATTAAAATATGGACTATGTGACATCAGAGAAGAGACTTAACCACAACATCACAGTTCTGCTTCTTTAGCACACGTTTTGCAGTTGAAGTGATTGAAAGTCAACCTTCCTGCCTCCTGTCTGTGAGCGTTACTCAGGTGTGATGTGTTAGTGTACGTACCGAGGTGTCCAGGGAGGGGGGAGTGTGGGCGAGGCAGCGTGGGGGAGGTGGTGGTCAGAATCAGACTCTTCCTGTTGCTTGTACGACAACTGCAGAGAAAGAGAGAGACAAATGTAAAAATCAGATATTTAAATGGCAGTGCTGGAGTTTCGTGCACAGTGTGCAGACATAAAGAGGCTTGAACGTCCCCAGTCATCCATCCTCGTCTGCCTCCTCTCAGCCAAGATAAGACATAGAAGGAGATGAGAAAGTCACAGAGAATAACAAGCGAGGGAGGAGAGAGACTATAAAAAATGGACGTTGTTCCCAGAAAACATGTTTTATAAACACATCAGCTTTTCCATGACTTCAGTTAATTGTGTTTGTGGGGCCTAATAGCAGCCACCACCACACTGACTCACTTCAAACCTGCCTTTGGCTTTTCATTTTGGAAGAGGTGCACTTATTTTGTTAGAGCACTCTCACACACACAAACGCAGAAATTCAATTTGTTGAAAGGTTTTCTTAAACGTGTGCTGCTCCTGTTTCCAGAACAGTGTGAGAGGCAGAAATAAATGCAAATAAAAAGCAAGTGGGAACAAAGAGAATAGAACAAACAAAATGCAAACAGCAGCGTCTCATCGTCGCTGTCAGATGAAGAGAACGACTTCCCTCCCTCCCCTTTTTTGGGCTCAAAGAACGCCTGATCAAATGCAACTGATATGAACTTTTTTATGAGCAAATGTAGCTGCAGAGCGGTAACGAGTTGTCTCGTCATTCTTTGATTTAAGCCAAACAGACCTGATGATCTGATCCAGTCAGAGTTTAAATATAAAATTATCTCACTTGTAAATTGAGTTTGTGCTGCGCAGATGATTGTGTTTGAGTCAAATCTGCCTCTCATACATTTACACTGATGTTCCTGTCACACTCCATTAGTCAGTGAATTAAACAAGCTTTGATATTTAACAGGCGCTGCAGCGACGCAGTTTGTTCCAGTGATTCTGAAACAGCATCATCTGCTGCTTCCCAAGGCTGAGACAGAGGTCACTTAGTTTCTTTTTACCACTGTTTTCCATCGCCTGTACAACAATAGGAGAACTGCAGTGGTAGACGAATACCAAGATTCCTTACTCAAGTAGAAGTAAGCTTCAGCATACTCTATTACAAGAGTACGAGACATATTCTGCTCACTTACTTCTTGTTCTACGGTAAAGTGTCGACACAGTCCAGAGCCAGCTGTAGGGTCAGTGGAAAAGCCTCGTCATTGCTTACATGGCTTGTGTGTGTGAGACAAGAGGATATTTAGACACTACAAACCCACTAACACACTGAGACACGGACTCATGTACCCAGTAGACCAGACACACAGTCCAATGCAGTGAAGTGTATTCAGAGCTCGACACTTAGAAACTAAACAGCAGCTAAACAGGAAGAATCGGGACCAGAATCAGCTGTGCACCTGCACCGGAAGGACAAAGGACACTCATTACAATGATGTACACATTCTAGACAGAGAAGATAGGTGGTACAAAAGGGTTTGAGAGAAGTCATAAACCCCTCTCTGAACAGAGGTGGAGGCCTTAGACACAACTGTTCTTCAATTTATCATCCTACACTTTCACACATCCACCAGGATAATACAGACCACTTCACACATCCACCAGGAAGGCCACACTTTCTGACCCCTTTTTACGATACGAAGGAGTTGTGACCATTTCATCCTAGCTACTCATCTACTCACACTCCTTCTATTGTCCACCACAATGAGCTTATTTGAGTCAGTTGTGGTGTCCAACCATATAAATTCTCCTCAGACTGAAGCTACTTGGATGAGTAGTGGAACATTTGGACCCAAAAGAAAAACGTCCAAAAGTTGCCATGACTCAGCTTCCAGATGATGGAATTTCCACTTAGGTAATTTAGTTTGTTAGCCTCAGGGTCTCAAGATGAATCTGAGGGGTCGTCATGAGTAGAATAAATGAAACAAAGGTCTGTTAAATAAATCTTTATTCAGTATTTGAACTTCTATAATTTTAGCTTTTGTTGTGACAAGCTTAGTTAAATGTAGTTTGCACCACTGCCAAACCGAGGCAACATAAGATAAGATAAGAAAACCTTTATTAGTCCCACAATGGGGAAATTGCACCATCTCCTTTATGTCTTTTTTCAGTAATCACTTTAACTCCACTCAGGACGTCCTGATCGATCAGATCAATGGCTAACATATGGATATTGATCACGCTGGTCAAAAGGACAGATTGAACACACAGGTCTGATAAATGCTACTGTGCCATTTCACACTTTGTAAACAGGATTGATTGAAGTGTGAGATTGTTCTTTAACCTTAAGGCTGCAGTAATCTCACTAACGCACACAGTGGCCTGCAGCTGATCTCAGTCATACCAATCAACTCAGTGTCACTATGTGTGTAAGGTTCAACACAGCTTAACCAGCGTTCATTACCTCAATAACTGCTTCTTCAGAGCACAAAGGAAGAAGTGCAGAGTAAAAGATCTATTCTGAGCTAATGGATTCTCAGTGCTGCAGGAAAATGGAGGCTGTGAACACAGAAAAATACATGTGGCCTTGAATTTTCCCCCGTCCAGCCTGAAAAGAAAACTTCTGTCAGTGCATAACGTTGTGTGTGAACATGCAGACACTAACCCCTGTGTTTACATACAACATGTCTGCTGCTGCTGATGATGAGTCCCAATTTCCCAGCAAAGCCCAGGTATAGTTTCTCGCTCGATGGTCATATAAGATCAAGAAAGGTTCAGGGGATGGGGATTTGCTCAGTAAATCTGAGCTGTACTGGTCCACAGCTGGAGAGAGGGATGAAGGTGTGGAGGATGAGGAAGGAGATGTACAGGGAGATAAGGATGTGACATGAAAGCAAGATGAGGGAAAGAAAAAGCTTGGGAAAATGAAGCGATTGCAAATTCAGTGTAAAAGCAAGAATTAGAGTATAGAGAAAAGCAAGTATAATAAAACAAAGAAAAATGCCCCCTATGCAGTAAAATATATTTAGATTAATAGTATTTTCTTCTACATTGTCATTTTCTGTTTAGTTTCTCAGTTGAATTATTAAAAGAAGATGCTGCAGATTTACATTGAGGCAGTTTCACTTTTGTTGGACATTTATGGAGAAGACAACGAATGTGCAGTTCTGATTTCAGTTAAAACAATCGGACACATATCATTTACAAACATGAACCACGAACATGAGAAATGTGTCCGTAAAGTCTGAATTTGGGAACCGTGTCCTGTTGGGTCACACAATGCTGTGAAAGAACGAGTGAGAACTGGTCATGGATAGAAATGAATAAACAGTGTAAGTTGTGACTACAGGGTTTTTAAGACACTAACAGCACTGGGTTAAGCTCAGGGTTAGGTTGTGGGTTAAAAGAGAAAAAGCTCTTTATTACATTTACATTTAGTCATTTAACAGATGCTCTTATCCAAAGCTACTTACAGCGAGGAGAAAAACATTAAAGGAAAATGCTGTCAGGAGAAGTGTGTCCATTTCATAAGATACAAGTGCAAGAAATAAGTTTTTTTAGTGCTTAGAAAGTTGCAGAAAAAAAATGTAAGTGAATATAAAGTTGCAGAGAACTTTATAGTTGAGCAGTGTTTTTAATATTTGGTGACAAAGCCACAATCTTTCTTTAACCCTAACCAGCACTTTTCTTGCCTAAACCCAACCATAAACTGGACTCTCTTTCCATTAATAAATGCAGCTTCATGCATAGAATAAACTTCATTACAATGTTCTCATTAAAATGTTCACAGCTTTGTACTTTTTGTACACCATCCCACATGTCCTCCAACCTAAATGACCACATACGCTGTTTGTCTCTACCTTCTCATCACTCAGAAGAGCGACACATTCTGTTACAACTGCTCCAAAATGGTGGCTGGTGAAGCACATTTATTGTCGTCAACTGTATAAAATGCTTGATTTAGACATGAGGGTTATGTTTTGGCACTAATTATTTAGGTTTAGTACAAGTGCTGGTTTGGCTTCACAGCTTTATGGTTACAATAACAACAACAGATGGCTGATACTGACTGGAGCCAAACTGCAGGAAACACAACCATCCACCTGCTCTCTGAAAGAACATGTGTGTTTAATAATCGGTGAATGTATTAAAATTAAGGATTTAATCTAAAATATTTATGGACAGTCATTTTAAATCATAGACCCCCAGGAAACATTTAACATGGTAACACAAAGCCAAAATAATGAAAACAATCTTACTATGCAAATATCTACTCACCTAAGCTCAGTATAAAGATGATTATTTAGCTTAACCTTAAAACTAAAACCTATTGTGTGTTTTTTGGACAAAATCCACATTCACAGGGCATCAGACCTTTTTTCTTTTACTGTGCAAATGTCTGTCGTAGAGTTTTATGATGCAATGAAAAGACTGCAGCACTTTATTCCAGGAACAAAATCCAGATGAAATGTAGTTGGCGTCTGCAGCCCTGGAGGGAACGTGAGGAGAGGAGGGAGTCGTGGTCACGTGATGGCTTGTTGCTACGCAGCGTGAGGTGGGGGATGCTTCTGCTAACAGCGACCAGGGACCACAGAGAAGGAGGAGAAGCGCAGCTCATTATACAAGTTCACTGTTCAAGGACGGACGGAGAAACGGAAGTGCAGTAGATGAGATGATGAGATGAACAGTGGAGCAATGTGAAATGTCAAAGAAATCACCTGACAGGTAAATGAAACCCGTGGTGAAGTAAAAGAAGTTAAAGGTTTCATTCCTGCAACAATAATCACTAACTAGTACAATATTATGTACAAAGTACAACTACAGTTTGTAGTGTATGATATGTTGGCTCTTTACCCTCGTCCCCCAGGCTTCTAGTCCTGCTAGTTCTCCAACTATCGCTGCACTTACAGCTTCTGATTGGCTGAACACACCTGTTCCTGGTGATCTAGTTAATCACTGTCATACGCTGCAATTAAGTTAAGTTAATACAAGCATTAACTGGAATAGATTGAAGTGATTGAAGTGAAATGAACCTGGGTTTTGGATCTTTCTTAAACTGTGACTACAATGTATTAAAAAACTAACTGAACTGGTTTTTGTTGTTTATTACAACACTTGAGTGGGAGAATGATACATACAGTTAAAACTTATGGAATGCCTCTTCTCCAATCAAATGACTTGGTATGTTTAAAATAATGCGTTGTTGTGTTCATGTATTCATGTGTTTTCAGCTTTTGTGTTCCTCCAAACCAAACCAGGTGCTGTGAGAGTCTGAACTGAACCATAACAAACTTTAACAACGATACAGTTGGAAAAACTACATGTTGCACAGTAAGATCTGATATTTGGTGTGTCTGGGTATATTTTGACATTTAGTTGTTCAGTAGCAAGATGACTTTTACGTTAATTAGCAACATTAATCATGTTAACTGAAAATGTGTAGTTGCTACCTTAAATACCTTTAAGGAGGCAGGGTTCAGAATCCACTTATTATCTTTACCATCATCACCACGTCATTTTAGAATATTTTTAATTTAATAGTTAAGCTTGAGGGGCAGCAGGGTGGTGCAGTGGTTAGCACTGTCTCCTCACAGCACGAAGGTCCTGGGTTTGTTTCCCGGGGCCGGCCAGAGACTTTCTGTGTGGAGTTTGCATGTTCTCCCTGTATTTGCGCAGGTTCTCTCTAGGTCTAAACACTTTGTCACATCTGTGTGTCCAAGATCTAAAGAGAGTCTGTACTGATTTATATTGACCTGGTTAGGTGATCTTTTAAGTAAATCTAACACTAATGTCCATTGGGTCACATGAGTAGTAGCAAAAAGCCAGGACAGGCTAAACCTGTCATGGCCTGAGGCAGAACACTGTCTTCTTTCGATGCCCAGGGGAAAAGTCAGGCTTTTATTCCCAGGTTCTACCCGGGATGAAAGTCTAGTTTTTAGTGCCCGTAAAGGGCCAAATCTTCAGTCAAAGTGTTGGGAAAAACGCAGCAGCTGACAGTAGCAATGTCTGCTAAGTACGGGGCAATTTAGTGTCGTCAAGAATCCCCTGATGTCCCTGATGTGTTTTCCTGTAAGAGAAGCCCTGAGAAGGAGAGGTGAAGGAGGATCAAGGGGAGTAACGGTTCCATTAATGGTAAACGTAGCACCATCAGTCTATTAAATCCTGGTCTCCTCTGGGGAAGCTGCAGCACTCGAGCCCCCCGCTGACCTTCTTCAGTTTGCACATAATTGCTTAAGTGGAGTGTAATTTAGTTACAGAGGAGTGTTTATGAGCAGAGCAGGTGGACGGCCTACACATCTAAGACAACTGGAAGCCTTCTTTTGGCAGAACTTTGCTGACTGAAGCAATGAACAATGGCTGCTTCTCTCTTTACAAGTGTTGCTCCTGGCTTTATGAACCTAACATCATGGTTTCAACACCACATGATGTGACTCAGAAAGCTCCTCTTTGCTTAGAATAACCTGACTTTGTTTAGTTGAACTGATGTTTCTCACAATCACAGTGTACAGTAGCTTAGTCAGCACAGTAATGGTATATTTATAACAGGTGATCGGCTGCAGGTACAGAAGATGTACTGAACAAGCCTCTGATGAGTCGATTAACTGTCATTTGAATGTGAGCTGAGCTGCTGTTTAAGTAAGACTTTCAGTAAACAGTCACTCAGGAAACACACAAATAAACAAGAGCAAACACACAAACATTAGGAAAAGCTCAGATGCCTACACAACCTCAAGACTGAATGCACTGTAGGAAAAAAACAGAACCATGGATTTAAGAGGGCATAAAGGAGGCTGGAGAGGAAGGCAGTCAGCGCCTGCATCAGTGTTTTACTTGCTCACGTAACCTTAGTGAACTGGTCCCTAATGGAACAGCAGACGCAGATTTCACCCCAGGGCCCTGCACTCTCATCACTCCTCTGTTGCACAACCTCTCCTTCTTTTTCCTCCTCCTTCACTTTCATCGTTTTGATCACTCGTTCTCGTTTCTTTCACTCTTTCTCGTCCACAACTAGTCTTAGTGACTGAGAAATGTATGTTCAGTGGTGAACCAGAGGGAATTAAGAAAATATCTTTAGCAGTTTAACAGCACAGGAGCAGAATTTAGAGTGAAAATGCTGGAAAGTGAAAAAGCACAACCCAGAAAACACAAGACAGCAGGGTTTTCTAAATAAATCCTCCTAGGGTTTGGGCACTACTGCAATAATGTAATAGATGTTGCAAAAGGTGTCTTATTTCCATCTGTCAGTGGAGCTCAGGTGTGCTGCCACTGAACGTGGTTAATCCCTGATCAGCAGAGGAGAGTGAAGTCACTCATTAAGCCGCTACTGCTGCCGCCAAAGAGGAACCTCCCAGCACTCTGAATGTCTGAGAAGTTTGACAGTACTTAAAAACTGCAGATTACAACTGTGCAAACAATGATTTGGTTGGGATTACAGACAAATCTACTTTGCTCTACTTTTAAGACTAGGCTTAAAACTTTCCTTTTTTATAAAGCTTATAGTCAGAGCTGGCTCAGGTGACTCTGAACCTGTTGATGTGAGTTTTTCCATCTCCTACTCCTGCACGACCTCAGTGGTCACTAACTGACTGATAATGAGGAGTTATTGTTCAACCCTGATTTGAATTGAAGTGCCGATTGATTCTCACTGTGATGTTGTTTACAGATTAGTTTTTTAGATTAGTTAATTATTTGGATTAAAACTCTGTATTAAAACCTTCCCTGTATTAAAACTCTCCTTCCACTTGCTGTGCTCCACAGTAAAATCAAAATGCTTGTGCAACCATAACAGGTGGTGATTTGATATCTAACTACAGGCAGTAAAAACTTCAGGAAAGCCTCCCTGATCATCAGTGAATCAGACTGACTCAGCTCTGGCTCATATAATCATTGATCGACCACTTCAGACAGTGAATCAGTCGACTCGCAGGTCTGCAGGAAATGTCACTGTGATGAGTCACTGATGCCCCTTTTCAGCAACGTAATATTAAATTCATATCAGGCTCAACAAACCACAACCAGATGATCAAACATTAACTAAGTCTCAGTGTCAAGGTTCTTACTGACAGTCCACAGGCTGCTCAGTTTATTCAGATCATGTTGCTCATGAGAACATGATGCTTGCATCATGCGACACAGATATGGGCAGTACAACTCATAATTTATGACTCATGAACATTATGAGCTGGTTAAGGCACCAAACATCCTTTAACAGCTGTAGCAGCTCGTGAATACAGGGATTTCAAAACTCATCCAGATGAAGATCAGTGTTGCAGATGGATTTAGTTATTGTTGTTACAACATCAGAGACAGTGCTGTTGTTATGATGCCAGGTGTGTGGGCTTATTATCCCCATTAATTATACACATCAAGGTGTCTTTACAGGTGTTGGGGCGACACTGTCTCCTAAATATTATGTTCCTATGCAAAACAGAAGCAGTTATTATGTTTTTGTACAGAATGTAATGCGCCGGATAATTATGAAAATGCAACAAATTTTTTTAATGAATTAATTAATATTTATTAATAGAAAATCAGTTGCAAACAGGAGGTTGGATGGCAGGTGAACCATGTACAGGACAATCAGCCCAGGGTCCCTGAAGTAAAAGGCATAATCCAGTTACATTCCCTGTGAACACATTTGTACAGATACTGTAGGACAAGATGGAAGACACTGGGTCGACACTGGTGTAGTCGACACGTGGCTGAATAGACTAATGACATCTCGATGTACATTAAAGCAATTATTTTTACATTTTATTGGCTGTTAGCAGCTTTGGGCGACAGTGACTGTGCACAACAGATCATTAATGTAAGTGTGTTGAATATGCACATACAGTTTTCAGCTGCTAACTCGCTTAAACGAACGCGGCCGGTCCGGCCCAGAACACACCAAAGGAAGACTGTTGGGACCAGTTCTGACTTTGACAGCCAGATATTTTAAAAGTGTATTATTGCCACCATCGGCATATGTAGTGCACAACAATACAATAAAACATATATTGATTGTCCTCAAGTGAGTCAGCATTGCTCTGAAAAGCTCAAAAAACTACAGACCTCAGTAGCTGATACTGATACATAAAATAACAATAATAATTTGAAATAATTAGAAATAATAATTTCGAACTGAACTGTGGGAGGATGAGGTGCATTGTGGGCAATGTAGGCTCCAGATTTAGACCAGCAAGAAGAATTGATAAATTGCCCAACATGTGTCCAACTCTAAAGCAGAGTGATGTTAAAACAGTGGAGCAGTTACAGTTCTTCCTAATCTAAAATTCATCCATGTTTATCAGCACTTGTCACTGAAAACCACAACTAGAGTGTCACAAGGGGAAAAATCAGCCAACGTCATGAGGATACATCATCTGGAAACCATCGATGTCTCCACATAAGGTCATGTCCCTGCTGAGACATGGACTGTCCAGCACAGCCGTCCTTACATCGGTGTTCTGCATGAACATCCTCATTTTTTAACGAACTTAACAAATCAATTTTCAGCTAAAGAACATGACAGTGATCAACACAGGCTTAGTTCAGCCAATGTGCGTCCCTACTCTCTGGTCAGCCTCAAGCTTATCCTCTTCCTACCTCTGTACCACCATTAACCCAGTGTATGTGTGAGGCGTTCAGGGACTGTGCAGAGCATCGTTCAGGAGTGTTTTAGAGCTAAATCAATTACAATTACGATGAACAAAAAAATTTTAATCTTTGAAGTCTGAAGCTTGAGCTGCATATAATTTTTAAGGTTTTCTCATGGCAGCCTTTGTTGGGACTTTTACTAATCAGAAACTAATCAGAAACAGGATTACAGGCTCTCACACACTAGTCACCACCAGCCTCTGTGTAATATATACCGCAGACACTATCGCACAGACAAAAGCGCTGAGCATCAGTAGGATAAGCGCTGGATGCAGGGAGAAAAGAGAATGAACACAAAGCCAGCCCTACCGCACCCACATCACACACAAGCCACACTTCTCCGTGTGCGTCGGTACCTTTTAGTGCGTCGGAACATGCTGCTCGTTGTGTCTCTGGGTGTAGCTCTGGGAAACAGCTGAGCGGTGACGGCGAGCAGTCAGAAAGCAGCAGGTCTCACAGTGCAACACATACTGAGGCTCTGGACGTGTGCTGGTGTCTGAGCAAGTGTGGCCAAAGGAGAGAGAGAGGGAGGGATGGAGGGAGGTAGGGTGGGTCTGTGTTTCAGAGATGAACAACAGACAACAGCAGGGGATTGTGGGTCATTTTCTCAGGGCTAAGGTGCTGTAATGCAGAGTGTAATTTACGGACCTGTGTTTTTGTTTCGTTATTTTACCCGTGCACTGGCAGATGCTATAAAACAATGGAGGAGCTTTAGGCTGTGAACAGCACGACTGAATGGAGAAGGAAGGTGAAGAAATGACTGAAAGAGTCATGTGGACTGTTACATAACTGTAAACCACACGCTGAATGAAATCAAAGCTTAAAAAAACGCATGACACAGAAGCGCAAGCTGAGTGGATACACTGTGTTTACACATGAATGAATGCAGACAGACTGAAAGTGAAACCAACTTCACTGAGCTCATATATATAATGGATGGTGGCTCATACAGTTCTGTGGAGGGAGGCGGATGTGATGCAAAGGAGGCAAATGTAGTGCAAAGACAACATTAGCACAAAGGAAATATAAATTAATGGACATCCACTACTGTCATGTGAATACAAGGAGTTGCTTCATTTAGAAAAACAGCAGCTGCTGATTCTCCATTAGAGCCACTGAACCACTGCAGCATTAAAAGAGCTCCATTCAAACTTCAGACATTATCAAAGGTGGCATTTCCCCCAGTTAATGTGAAGAAAGCACAGTTTCCTCAACGCTGAACGCACATCTTTTGTCTTTTCTGTGATGTTATGAATAACTCACTAAGTTTATTTCTGATGCACATTTAAATTAATATAGAACCATTTAGAGCAAAATTATGCCAAAAATGCTGCAGAATAACTGAAAACAGACACAAAAATACAGAAAAGAGACACAAATAAAACCAAAACCACACAAAAATAACACAAAAGGATGAAAACAGACCAAGACTCTCTGGGTGTCTGCTATCTGCTTGTTAAGTGAAAATACTACTCCATGTCATTGTTTTCCTTAATGTGTCAATTAATCTGCATCTTCAGTGTTTTCCCTTTAATGAGGAAAATAAATCAGTTGATTGGTTCATTTCTGAAATTAGTGAAAAAAATGAATTGTTTTGGTGCCTTGTTAGCTAGCTAGTTAGCAAGGCTAATGTAGCCACTACACACGACATGTCCATTAATGAAAGTAGCTTTGATGAAAGTTGGGGACTGTTATAAACAATTAATAGTTACAGTCTAAACACTGGATATGTACAATGATCAGTGTATTTTGAAATAGCTTCACTATGCTGCCAAAGTTTGGTTGCAGCTAATGCTAGCTGTTCACTGTTGCTAGCAACCAAATTGTTTTGTCTTTTTCACTAAAGCTGCACTTCTACTAATTTAATTTACATTTTTTTTACATAACCCAAACTTGTAACTTGTTTCCCAGGAGCAAAACAATGGCCTTGGTGTTTTGCATTTATGCTACATGTCAGCTGACGTTAGCCAAGTTTAACATTACAAGCTTTAGTCTACTGGTGGTACAAATGCAGTTTTTAATCTTTACATCAGACCAGTACAGTTTAAAAGAAACGTCTCGTATTGAATGAGACAGATTACATTTAGATATTGACAGCTTGCTAGCTTCCTACCATAATTCCCAGATTCTGTTCCACCACCAAGTAAAACACCTTTACTAACTTAACTCAGTCCTATTTAGTCTTTTACTGACTCTCAACGATGCCTGAGAGAGAAGGAATGTATTTGAGTTCTCATACATCCACAGTAGATAGTTACAGGCCTGAAGGAGTTGTACTATAAGCTGCTCTTAACAAGCAGATATCGAGGACTGAAGGAGCTCATAATCTGTACATGGAGGTGTGAATGAATGATGATCCCATGACAGAAAGCAGCAACAGAAAATGAA
Source organism: Helostoma temminkii (assembly GCA_900302695.1). Taxonomy (NCBI): domain Eukaryota; kingdom Metazoa; phylum Chordata; class Actinopteri; order Anabantiformes; family Helostomatidae; genus Helostoma; species Helostoma temminkii. The sequence continues at coordinate 8,797 of OMLM01020201.1, read as the reverse complement.
AGACAGAGTTAATATGCGGCTTCATTGCATGTTTGATTATCCACGATGGCTCGTGTTGAGGGGGGATGGGAAAAAGATGGATGAACGCAATGGACTGTTAACCCCAGCATATACACACAGATTTACACTTACTGCCTGGTGGAGTTGGAATATAATGACAAACTTTAAAGGTCTGTTTAATCTGATGTTAATGTTAATCTGCACGGTGATCAGATTAGGCAGATGTTGGTGTTAATAATATAAAATCAGAGAATAAGAGAATAAGAAAAGGTAGAAATATTAGCTGATGGTTTTATAGCAGTAGAAACAACTCATGACAAAATAACCAAAAACAGAACCTCCAACCCTCACTAGTGTTCGTGGTATTAATACATTATACTGCACTGGCTGGTGTCGTACTGCAGCAAATTGAAATCTGGAAAATGCTCTCATGTGGTGGTTATGTTGGTCAAACTGGGCTCTGAGCCTATCCCAGTCGGGCCCCAGGTAGGAGCTGACAGGCTGAGGTATTAGATTAGTAAATGAGCATTAGGACGACATAAAGAGCAGGAAACTGAGCCACTGGAAAATGCAGACAGGCTTTAGTACCACAAGCAGCAGCCAGAGGTCCTGACTGGCCTTAATCAGACTCCCAGACTCCCTCTAGCCTCCTCCCCCCACACAGTCCTTCCTCAGAGCTCTCAGACAAAGCACACAAATCACATCTCATCCAAGACAGAAAGTCAGGCAGAAACACCTTGTTGATAAATGACCACTTCACAAGAACCAGATCCACCCGGACCTGGATTCTGCTCAGTGTAATAGATCTGGGTTGAATTCTGCTGCTGTGTCTCAAGCCTGTATGTCAATGGCAACCGGACTTGCTTTCGGTTCTTGAAGAAGTTTCACGTCTCATCTCAAGACTTCATCAGTTCGGAAGCCATTTTCTCATCATTGTTTGTTGACAGCACCATGAGGCAGTGCCGGTCACATGACAGAAACACTGACAACACGCCGAGTCACTCGCTCCAGCTAATGTCAAGATGTCAGTGTCTGCATAGACTAAAGATTATATGGTTTTCAAATTAGAATAGTGCAAATACATGTCCGAACTATGTCCAGTTGGAACAGCACCGTCGTTCGGCAACAACCTTAAAATCCTGCCGCAAACTGTGGAAGGTCGTGAAAAACAGATAAAAACATCGCAGGTCTGTAGCTGCATCTATTGTTGTTTGTTGGTTTTGTATTTGGGGAAAGTTAATATGCTACACGTAGCTAACAGATCCGTGAAGGAGTTGGAGTCCAGAACAGACGGCCAGTTGTGGACTTCCACTACACTTGACATCAACCAACCAGCATGAAAACACAGACTCACCTCAGCCTCAGACTCAACAGTATAAACTGTAACATCAGAGCATCAGAAGCCGAACACGAACCCTAACCGACCAATCCCCAAGGTCTGATAAACCTGTGTTTGTTTCCCTCACATCAGGTTTTTCTGTTCTGAAAAGTGATTTACGGTTCTTCTAGGGTTTTTCCTGCCACCATCAGATGTCACATGCTCAGTGTGACTGTTTGTCTCGGTGGAGGGACTCTGGAGGGTCTGTCCCCGGAGAGGAGGGGAAAGACAGAGAGGACGGATAAACAAAGGTAACACTCACCTGCTGTTTTTGCGAGGCAGTGGCAGATCCTTCTGGAAGAAAGACAAAAAGAAAAGAAGAGATCAGGGACAGAAAATAAAACTTAAAAAGACATTTTAACAACAGTTTTCTTAGGCTGCATGTCATGAAAAAAGCCACTTTGTTAACCCCATTAACCTTTATAACCTCAGTGATGGGACAGTATAGATTTATTAGTCTTTTTAGCCACATATATAGTTAAATATTTGAAGTGGACGATATCAGCACAGAGCAGATGAACACACTGACAGAAAACAGATGTATCATATTTAAGTTTGCAGTTGTTGATTCTGAACATAGATCCGATCTCGGAATCACTCATGGACAGAACCACAGTGTGAACACGAGTTACTGTCCTCAACTGTCCTTTCAACACGCAGTGATTCTGACACTGTCTTTATTTCTTCACTGACCTTGTTTATAACACAACTAAACCCTTGTTTTTTAAAACTGGGACTAATTGTGCTAATAAGTAACTAATTCAGGTCTTTGACTGTGAACAGTACCTTTGAGCAAACTGTTTGATTCAAGAACAAAGAGACACAAGATCTGAGATCTGATCTTTTATTTTTGACCCGAAGAACGTTACTGAAGCTTCCTGTCTGGACACAAAGTTAAAAGTTAGTCCAGAATCCTGCTGCTAACGGGCCTGTGAGAGAAGAGCACATTATCCAAACCCAGCACCACTTCACTCCTTCCAGAACAGAGTTCACTTCCATCATTCTCAAGCATCGTGGACCTGCTGTACCCATGTGTACGACTTTACATGCTAAAGTCACAATTCCTGCCGACTAGAAACAAGAAGTCTACTTTCGTCTGTGAGTTCTGAGACGTAAACTGCGACTCTTGTCACTGTGAAAAGGTGACAGGTAGAAACAGCAGAGCTTGATTTGTGCTGTTGCGCTGGTGTATCTGCAGTCACACTGACAAACTGCTATCTGGGAGTTTGTGTGTCAGGTGAACTACAAACAGCGATGCCTTCCCTCTCTGTTTGTTCCTCCCATCTCTTCAGTCTGGATAAACTGGGAACACTGGGCTAAAACAGCGGTAAAAGGGGAGCAGAGCCAGTCTGGCTCTTTACAAAAGCCTGAGATAGTGAATGAAGGAGTAAAGGAGAAGAGGAGGGTGAGAGAGGGGTGAAGCACTAATGACAGATGTGTGGTCAGTGTGTAGCAGCAGATGCTATTAGTCGCTTCACGTCTTCTCCTGTCACACGCAGGGTGATGTTGTTAAACTGCTGTTAGCTGCACATCGAGCGCCTGCTAACAGTTATCAGGTTAACCTTCACATAAAGGCTGAGTCTGCGTCGATCCACCCTGCAGCACAAAACACGTCCTGCGGCTGCAAACCTCCAGCACAGCCGGTGGTGTTTTCACGCTGTCCGTCAGAGACAAGGTCAAGCGTCTGTCACAGGCGACGGTGGACAGAGACGCGGCTGCTCGACCGCACGATCCCTCTTCACAGAGAGGACTGAATATTGAACTCATTGATCCTCTTCTTCACTTTGTCCTTCATCGATCATGTGAATTAACCCCGAACCATCCGGTCAGTAGAGGAGATGACTCATAAGAGAAGCATCGAGAAAGACTGGATGATGAGGAGGGTTACATGTGGAGCAGTCAGAGCTGCTGTAGGAAACAAGAAATTCTCTGAATTAATAAATATTCACAGACTTTATTTCAAATGCTTCATCAGTTAATTAAAACTAAAGAGGATGAATGAGAGTAATCACTGTATTAATGCTAAACGTTTCCAACCTTTTTATCCTTTGTTTATTAGCGAATGTTAGCTGATGTGGTAAATATTATAATTATTAATTATTATAATCACATAGATAGATGTATTACTGAAAGGATCGTGAATCAGGGACGTCTATGTTCATAAAAACCTAACTGAACACAGAAACCACAAACTGTAACCTGTCCAACCACTGCAAGCTAATTACATAATAATTACACAGTTTTTCCATAATTCAAATTAAATTGCAGCCACTTACTGCCAAAGAAGTTAGAATTGTGTTAAATCTGTTGTTTTCTCAGGAAAACATCTGATGTTTATGTTGTAGTTAAGTATTCGGATGTAATATTTTCATAATAGTGAACAAATTTCCAGGTAAATATAAAATTCTAACTTTTTGCACTAGTTACAATGTGATGTAATTATTACTAAGTTACCTACAAATCCACCAAACCAAAGCACAACATGACCCAATAGGACACAAAGGACCACAGAGACTCTTATTCAGGGAGCTGAGGGTTTATTGCCTGCAGTAAAGTGGCTCCCTATTAATCACCTCCAATATCAAAACTGGCCTGGTTTGAATGATGAGCACAAACATAAAATGTAAATGTGTTTCAGGGCAGACTGCTGCACCTCTGTCGTATCCGAGCCCAGAGCAGTGAACATCTGCTCCGTGTCTCTGCAGGGCTCCTCAGCGCTCGGCTTGTCTGGCCAATAAAAAGCAGCAGTTGGCACTTTGACTGCAGATGTCTACTGGACCATGAATATGAAGCTTCGTCTTTTCTTCTTTCCCTTTTCTCTGCGGTAAATTACTATAAACACAGAAATAGAAACTCTGCACTAAAGTGACTCAGCTTTATTAACCCAGAACAGTCGTCGTGTACGTTTCCACTGCCTTTCTGCTGCAGTTCGTACAAAACATCAGGCGCAATAAGCCACATGATCACACTGTGATGCTGCCCTCGCAGCACCGCTAACGCTAAACGCTTCTGTACGTGCTGCTTGTTGTAATCACCATGTACAGTGAATATGTTCACTAAGCTTTTTATATTTTTTATTCTAAATGTTGAGCAGACAATGTTAGCTTCAGCTGTTAGCTCGCTAATTAACATTACCATTACATTACTGCAGTTAAACCTGACTTTTATCTTTACAACAAAGCTTCAGTCGATCTCATTGGTCATGACAGTCCAGCCCAAATCCATTTATTATCTGATCGGTTCTGAGTTCTGGTCCAGTTGGAACCAGTTTTCCTGGATGTGACCTGCTTCTTGAACTGGTTTAAAATTCAGCACTAGCTCTGAACCAGTCCTGGAACTGGTTTGGTGGAAATGGGAACTTTGTGGTTAATTGTGTCTTTTTCTAGTGATTTTATTTTCTCTTTTGCTTCTTCTTGCATCTCTTTGTGCGCATGTTTTCCCCTCATTCTGTTTGTCTCGATCTCTTTATGATTTACAGTTCGTAGTATTTGTCATTTTCCGTCTCTTAGCAGACGTGTCTTCATTTGACATCTCTTTGTCTTCGCCTCTTTCTGATTGCTTAGCGCAGGTTTGTGATGATGATGATGATGATCCACCTTTCTTAGTTGATATCATAGCAGAAATAATCACCATAGACAATATTCTTCACATATTAAGAACATTTAATCACACCTACATGTCACATAGCAAAATGCTGTTTCTGTTACTGATGTAATTGACACAGTTGCTGTGACAGAGACAGTTTAGTGTCTTATTAATCCATCCTCCAGTCTGTGACTCACAGTCTCAGCTTTTCCACCATAAGCAGAGAATCGATCGTTAGCGAAACACGACCCTCCTACGACACATCCTGAAGCCTGCGACCTGATCCTGCTGTGGTGTAATCAGTGTGTCACTTCTCACATCGCAGCATTTAAATATATTTAAAAACCGTAGTCTAAGGCTGGAGCGTCGCCGGCTTTACAGTTAAATGTGACTGACAGCACATGGGAGGCTCTGTCACAAACATGACATGCCCACTAATCAGCGTCCCACGCTATATTTGCTTCCTGCTCTTTTTATCCAGGTTTAGCTGCGTCCTCTGGGGGAGCGAGGTGACGCTGGAGCTGATAAATGGCTGTGTGATCCCTTTAGTCCCAGACCTCCACACTGACAGAAGAGGAAAGTCAGGCTGTAGATTGTGTTTGTCGATGTTCACGTCCTATTTCTGTCAGAGCTCATTCACTCTGACAACAAACAACCATGTTTTTAGTTCATACAGTTCATGTGCGTGTCTTGCATTTCACTATTCTACTATTATTACTAATATCAGTCTGTGTGTGCGTTTCTGTTGTCGTCTCACGTCTTGTTGTTCATTCGCTCAATCGCAGGAGAAACGTGGAGAGAGCACGTTGAAATTCGATTAATTTTCATGAATCTGATGCTTCAAGTCAATACGACATATTGACTTGAAGATAATGTTACTGATTCTGACCTGTTTGTTTTTGTGTTTCATGTCTCTGTATTTTTGAAGTACTTCTCTTATAGTCCTGTAAACATTTACTACATTTCAGTGGTCTCAGTTTTGGGGGACATCATCCAGGGCTGTAGTCAAGTCCAAGGCAGGTCCACATCCAGGTTAGTCGAGTCTGAGGCGAGTCCGAGTCAGAAAAGGTATCAGGTCTAAATTAGGTTGAGAAAAGGTGTTTAAAATGAGCTCATGGGTCACATACACCAGTCCTGGTGACCGGATGATCTGGGTCAAGGCCCGGTTTTCATGGACTTTTAATTCAACTTCAAAGTTTTGAAAGATGAAGTTTCAGGATAAAACAGACAAGTCCTGTTATTGAAGGTAAAAGTGGCTCAAATACAAATATTTTGCCCAATCTGATTTTCTTTGCTCTTCTAATCAGACCTGGTCCACTTTCATATATATATTTCAATCTGATACCTGATGTTCTCCTCAGCCAGGTCGCATCACATCAGACTTTTTCCTCCTGAGACCAGTGTCTTATCAGAGTCTTGTAGAGACGCTGGCAGGTTCTGACGTCCTGAGACTTTGGATGAAATGTGGCTCTGTGAAGCCGCTCAGGTCGCGGTCCCACCGCTCTGGGCTTCATCCACACACGTCTCCGTACGGACGTAGCAGCCATCACTAAGCTAAAGGGTTAAAACTGTTTCTCTCTTTTTCCTCATGCTTCTTCTCATTATCATTTGCTTATAAGTTTGGCTTCTTCAAAATGAAACCACAAAGGTTCCCTTCAGCTGGATCCATGTTTGCTTCCATATACACAACGTGAACAAAAATCCAAATTGAGAATTAAGACGTAGCCTTTAAGTACTTGAGTCTAAGACAGAGTCCAGAGGGTCTTGTCTCATCCTGGCCTTCAGTCTTGATGTTCTGTTCGTCTTTTGGCCTATTTGGACCTTCTGTTCTGTTCTGCTCTCAGCCACTACCTGCACTGTTTGACTGTGTTGTGCTTTAGGGTCCTGTCCTGTCTGAGCTGAAAAGAAAACGTTGTGATGCAGATGATGAACCGCCACCGTCTCCTTCACGTCTCCTCTGGGGCACTAAAGGAATAAAAAACTTCCCCATATTGATGAAAAGGCTCCAGCTGAGCCACATCTGATCACTCTGTGGACACAGTCAGCGGGGAGGCCTGCAGGCCGACGACGGGGATCAGTCACCTGACTGATGGTCTGACAGCAGAGCGGAGGGGACGTGCATGTTTCTGCAGCCATTTTTCTTATTTCTAATACAGACTGTCAGGCCTGTGAGAACAGTTTCAAAAAGAAAACGTCTCAGCGGGGCTCCTCTCACCTCACCTGTAAATGATTTCTGTGTGTCCTGTGTTGGTTCCACTGAGTCTACAAGATGTTTTTTAGTTGTCAGATCATCAAACTCATTTTAATATGACTCAAATATAACCTGAGTAAATACAAACACAGTTTTTAAATTATTATTATAGATGAAATGATTATAGAATAGATTATTATTCTATGTAGTTTGGCCGGTCGCTCTCAGGAAGGTTCAACACTGTTCCCTGTTTTCTCCCTTCGTGGACAGCGACTCTCACTGTGGTTCTGGAGTTTCAGCACCTTAGAAATGTCTTTGGAACATTTCCAGACTGACTCATGTCTTTGTTTCTCGTCTGTTCTTGAATTTCTTTCGCAGCCTGATGTGCTGCTGTTTGAGATCTTTTAGCTTCACTTTGTCAGACAGATTCTAGTTAAGTGAATTATTGATTCAACAGGTCTGACAGTGATCAGGTCTGAGTGTGGCAAGTGAAACTGAACCCAGCTTTCCAAAAAAATGTTGTTAATCACAGTTCAGTCGTGATTTTGCAGGAGGGGGGCAAATACTTTTTCACATAGGGTCAGGCAGGTTTGAGCAGCTGTTTTCCTCTAATAAATTAAATAATGTGTCAATTTACGCAGGTTATCTTTGTGAAATGTTAAATTAGTTTGATGATCTGGATCCTTTAAGTGTTACATACTTTTTCACAGCGCTGTGTTTCTTTTTGTTTTGAGCACTGGCACGCTGTCACCAAAATAACGACTACATCCTGAGCTGACGTCGTTGTCGGGGACGCGCGAGGACACGTCAGCGTTTACGGTTTGCAACCGAGATGTGGTCAAGTGTGTGTGTGAGCTCCTCAGCAAGTGGTTTGACTGATGGCTGTTCACACAGTTTATTTAGTGCTGTGCCATCGCTTTTATTAAAGTGTAAACAGGGTCAGAGTCTCGTTCATCTCTGACTCTCAATAAGAAAAGACAAAAAAAACAACAACAACACCAACGAGTTTCACACAGTTCAGCTCAGCCTGCAGCCTCAGGAAGGATCACGCAGCTGAATCAGCTCCTCCCTGTGCAAAAACTGAACCGTCATGAAGGAGGATTTACTGCAGGACTGTTGGGTCAGTTTCTGAGCCACAGGAGGCAGCAGGAACAAAGATGTTCCACTACTCCAACTGCAGGGGAGCGGGGCGTGTCGCCATATGGTGCTGGGAGTGTGTGACGGTGACGGCCGGGATGATAAGACCCTGGGGAGTGCCGAGGCCGCTGAACAGGACACTCACAGCCAACCAACAGAAAACTCCACACAGAGGAGCTAAACGCTGCACACACACTACAACCAGCCTGCCTACATGTATGAAACGCAGGTGAGTCCACGATGGTCAATTCCCTGACGGCTCCTGTCACATGTCAGAGCAGCAGAGCACTGAGCCAGCGTCCTGGTCGGCAGGAGCAGGTCCGTTAGCATCGGCGCCGCCCGCCCGCGCTCTGTTCCTCAGTTTAGCAGACAGATCTGCATAATAAAGAGAAACTGAATGAAAGCGAGCACAGGAGGCTGCTCTGCTCCGGCCTGCAGGCTGCTCATCTGCTCACTTCACTGACTGCATCACACTAAGATGGAGGGGTGGGGGCGGGGTGGGGGTT
>OMLM01020200.1:49593-60450 GCA_900302695.1 Helostoma temminkii | reverse complement strand
AAAGAAATGATGTGGAAAAAATGAGATTAGATTATTAATATTATTATTATTATTTTAGGGCTGGAAGATTATAAAATTGTGGTAAAAGCTACATCCTAAATTGAGATGAAGTTGTTTTACAGGGTGATTCAAAAACTAGGAAGGAAAATAGCATGTCTATGATGAGACAATAACACTTCGATTGCATTGTATTATATTATAACTTATGAAGAAATAAATGTCATGCGTTATGGAGGTTAGCATATAGGGTTACTGACTTGTAATAAAGCAAATGTCATCTCTGCCCCTGCTACTGTGTGCTCACACCATCTGTCACTGCACAATGAATCTTGTCTTAATTGGAGACTTCTCTTAGGAACTATGAAGCACTTTCCAGTAGCTCACAACTACAATGGATCAGATCCATTTTGCTATTTCATGCTTTATGGTATAATTGTTCAAACTTTGACTTTCACACTGAAAGAAAATTATCTGAGCATGCATATTTTCCTCAAGACTTAGTTGTAATGCTTGTTGTAAACATTGGACAACCTGATTTACCCACCACTAAGAAGGTCTTTGATATGTTGTACAGTGATCTTATGCCAGGTCACAGGCTGTTGTGGTTAGCACAATATTTTATATATTTTTTATTTTTTTTTATTTTTTAAATTATTTTATTGTGTTTATTTTTATATTTTTGAAGGAAGTGGAAAAGCAATTGACCACTGTGACCACTGACCAGTGACCAGCAAGATGCTGTGTGAACTATGATGCAGACAGTCATATACCAATAAGCATTCACCAGGTAAATGTAGGCCCCTCCGCCAGCTGCAGTGAAGGTTTGTGGCTGTGCTCAGGGATTTGTGCAACTTTCCACAAGAAGCATATAGCAGGTTTTAGAGGGCATTTTTGGAAGACTTGTAAAATGTGCAATGCACTGTCTGTTTACAGATTTGTTCACCACAAAATCTTTGTCAACTGTCCTCTTTGTAAACTGTCAATGACGATTGTCTAATTAGCTGCCACTTCCATCTGAATTGACGGATTTACTTTGCTTATGTTTTACTTTCCTTTCTAATTTCTGATTGTTACTACAAGCTTGATCTTCATTCTCTAATGTATTAGATGTTGGTTTACTCTGTTGTGGAACATTCACAAAAACTCTGGATATAGTACAAATCTGTTGCTTTAGCCAAAGTCATTCATATACAGTCATCTGTTTCATACACAGAGATGCAATATTCTCATCGACATTGCCTTCCACTTTATGTATCAGAAAAAAATTTGTATAAATATAAATATGCCGAAACAAAAATACATTGCAGGCGTGTGCGTGTGTGTGTGTCTTGTGGGACATGACTTGTCACTTTGCTCAAATTTGAGTCCTGCTGAAAACAAGCATATCCGGCCTATATTTCCATAGAAACTTTTGGAGCAAAAACAGGCCTCTCCCTGGTGCCTATCTGCAGAGCTGACAGGCAGGCTCAGAGGTTCAAAAGGTAGCAAGCTGTCCCAGTTTTTCCTGCTATTTTTCAAACCGCTTTCTGGAAAATTGGAAAACATAATCTTCCCATCTGAGTCCTAGTGGATTTGGGGATAAATTCCTTCATAATAAAATTGTAAATGTAAAATGTACCACTATATTACATTTCCATTTCTGAACAATACTATAATGATTCAATTATGGCCCTCGACAAAATTTTGTTACAGTTTTTTTTTTGCTTTTTTTTGTGAAAAAACACTTGACTTTGATGAACTTTCAGCTCTATGCACATTTATTTTTTAACTGTACCTGTAATACAGTATGACAAACATTAAAACAGTGATTGTAAAGCATGGGTGAAGTACCACTACAATACTGTGACAATGACGCCTTTACTGTGTGGCTGACTCTGTAAGGCAAGTGATGTGGTGACTGAGCCCATTATAACTGTGAGACTGAGAAATGATGAGGACTAGCATGAATATTGTGAGGATGCACATGCTGTTTTTTATAAAAAATAAATATTATCATTGGAACACCAAGTCTAACTATCTGTTAATTGTACTAACTTTCACTGAAAAGTTTTACATTTCATAGAGTATAACCTTTAGCCTCTTTTCAAAATCAATGTTACTGTCATTAACCTCTGTCACTGTCAGTGACATCATTCTTTCTTTTACTGGTTGTAGTCTTATTTATGTAGATCTTGAATACATGCAGTTCTAAATTCATTCATTCATTCATCTTCTGAACCGCTTAATCACGGGTGTGCTGGAGCCTATTCCAGCCAGCATACGGGCGAGAGGCGGGGTACAACGTAGACAGGTCGCCAGTCCATCGCAGGGCCAGTTCTAAATTAAACTATTAAATTAAATTAATACAATAAAATCTTTTATTTTGCAATAAAATAAGAGTGTTCAAGCATTTTTGCAGCACCTTTCTGTATTTGTTTTATCTAATTAAGGTTTCTGTCCTAGTTTTTCTCTCTTCTGTTCTCTGCTGCAGGCGGATAAACATTTCCACCTGGCCACGCCTCCACAGCCCTGTTCCTGCCACACACACCCTCACTCACTCCAATCACTCCCAGCTGCAGCCTGTCTGTAGAGATTTACTATTTTCTTTTTTTTTTTGTTTACTGGTCATAGTCATAATTATTTATGACTATGACCAATGTAATGGCTGTAACACACGGTTCTAGCTCTCAAGTTTCCATGAGACCATGGACATGTAATAATATGAACATTTTGTCAGTGTTGTGTCAGAATATATTGTATGGAAGCTAATTTATTTGTGTGTGTGTGTGTGTGTGTGTGTGTGTGTGTGTGTGTGTGTGTGAGAGAGAGAGAGAGAGACAGAGACAGAGTGAGATTGTGAGTGGCTGTGTGAAAACCAGGTGCAGTCTGGGATGGGTATGTTCCAGGTGTGCATGTTCAGTGTGTTCAGCAAAACCTAGAAAAATCCTCTGGTGATTCATTTGTGACTTGATCAAATGCACATATCTGTCTTTGTTAGGACACTCATTGACATAATGCATTCCCTAGCTCTTTACCCTAACCATATTACAACTAAATGCCTAATACTAACCTTTATCCTAACACAAAAACACAAATTCTAAACTTTACACTAAAAAGTGGTATTAACTCTCAAAGAGCCCTTGAAATTGGTGAGGACTTTCCAAAAGGTCCTCACTTCCCCAGAATGTCCTCACTGTGTTAGGAAATTTCTTTTGTGGTCCTCACTATGTAGCAAGTACAACACCACACACAAACTGTGTGCTTTGTGGTCCAGGAATAAACACAAACTGAGAACACAGAGTGTTCAAACACTGTGTGGGAGAAAAAGAGAGGTAGGGCAGATTTTCCTGGAAAAGGGGCGATCAGATAGAGCTTTCTGCTTCACACCACTTAAAGTGTGCGAAGAAACAGCCTGGAGCCTGTTAAAAGTCTGAATTGATTCACTCAATGCTCAGCTATGTCATGAAATCACCAAAACAGGATCCTGACAGGACCCAGCTCAAATGAAGCAGAAGCTTTACTGGTCCACACAGAAATCACCACACGGAGTGTCTGAGAATACTGAAGGCTCAAGCACATGAGAGGGGGAAAAGAACTCCCACTCACCAAGCACCTGGTTTTCCCTTTTTTTTTGTATCAAAATCTAATGTGTATATTCACTGTATATACACATATGTCATATTTGTGCACCTGGCTACAGCTCAGATGTCAGTATGCTCATATCCTTCTCTCACTTACAGTGGAGTTACATCATTTTCTGCAGGCACTGAAGCTTTTTTTTCAGCTCACAATGTTTTTTTACTGGCAGCTGTCAGAAGATTGTTACCTTTAGTGAGTTTCAGTATATTGTAATTGTACTGTGGTTGTTCTGGTTTAGAATTAAGATAAAAGAGAATTAAGTTGTTTTTTCATTTCACTCTTTATGACACTGGTCAGCTGCCAGTTAACTTTCTGAGCTTTAGCTTGCAGACTCACTTGCTGCCAGACAGTATCCTGTTATTACCTTGATAAACTTTGGAATTCAGACATAGACAGCTAAGCAGCCCCAAATCATGATGCTCGTTCCACCCTACTTCACAGCTGGGATGATGTTTTCATCTAGATTCATTTTATTTCTTACATAGTGCTGTGTGTTCTCTCCTATAAAAAACTTGATGTTTGATGAAACCTGATGTTTGCCAAAGACCACTAGTGCTACTGGGAACATTTTTGTGGACTGATGAAACTAACATTCAATTGTTTATAAAACCTATGGCGAACTGCACAAAAGCTTATTGCTGTAAATATGTTAAAAATTGAAGATTAAGGTATGAGTTGGTAATGAAAGCGTTGTAGTCTTCAGTATCTTCTAATGTATCCTGTAATGTTGTTACAATGACACATGATCTAAGATAGTAACATGAGGACAGTTCAGTCCCTGCTTGACATCCTGCTAACAACACGATAAAGATGTTCCTCCCCGCTCTGAGGAATCTATACAGTATAATCTCTGCTCTCCATTTAAACATGAATTTCCAGATGTTTTCATGCGTATTTGTTCTTATACATAAACATGTATCTATGTGCATCTAAGCTTTTGTGCATGTGTGTGTGTGAGAAAGAAAATCACCCAGGAAATATGGGTCAGATTTGCTAATAGCCTGTCTGTGGTTAAACTGGGCTAATGCCTGTTTAGTAGGATGCTAATGGAAGACGGATTCACTGTGTTTAAAGCTAACACTGTACATATTATGGCATAAATAATGTACATAGTTCATATTTTAAGCACATTTAGCCACTTTTACTGCAGATTTTGTTAAACTGGTGGCAGCAGTAAAAACACTACAGTAGCATTTTAGAAATACTCCCACTGTTCATTGTTCTGTTCTTTAAATGTAACAGTTATTTCAAGAACATGTCTCTGCCTATAAGCTTATGATGACTAACTATATTCTGGCTAAAATAAAGGTTTGTATGTAAAAAAAAACTAATACAAGTAAAATAATTTAAAAACCAGAGACCCCACCTAGCACAACAGACTGAATCTGACCTTTCGAGGCGGCGTGTGACTGTGTCTGTAAGAAGTGTCAGATGCTTCAAAACTCTAAACCATTTTAAACAAAATTCCTTCATATTGATTCAGGGGTTCAGCTTCAGTTTCACCACTTCTACAAAACAAAGATGGCCTATATTTTGTGCTTTCCCTGAATACCTCACAACATTAATGACCCACACTCTGTACTGCACCTGAAAGCAGCGCATTAGACCTACAGTTTACACATAGCACAGAACCACAACATGGACATTAATTTAAACAGTGTGCACTATGTTAATTGTTTTAACCCATATCATGGTCTTTCTTGAAATGTCTAAACTCAAGTCACTAGTCACTAAATTCCTTTCACCAATTAGGATTAAGCAGCAACTAAAAATGTAATCACAGCTAAGGGATTGTTTGCTTATGTCAGTTAAAACAGCACACCCCCACATCTGTTATATTTGTCCATGTTAACTGACAGGTTGCCTCTCATGTAAGTTGGTGACCAGTTTTTTTATTGTTTGTTTTGTTTTGTTTATTAACTTTTATCTTATCTTATCTTATAAGCTACCAACCATTTTAGAAATAGGTGACTCAGCTGAAAGAAACTTCACTCTTGTCCAAGTCAAAGTTCTTTTAGAAAATCAGTTTGATGTAGCATGGTTTACAGCCCACTATGTGCCATAAATATAGATACAAGTGAGACGTGGAGGAACAAGTACTGGGCATCGCATACGTTTAGCCTTGTGTGTGTGCAGCATCTCACACAGACAGAAACAATGAGCTGCAGTGGAAGCCGCAGTACTAACACACAATGGATGTCTGTACCACTGTAGCAGGAGCTGATAATGTAATCATTTCACGGGATAAACTGCTTTTATAGAGAACAGGAAAGGTTAATGTGAACATTTGCAGGTTTGTGACTGGTGAGCATGTTCCCCACCCTGACACATCAGTTCTGAAATTGGCAAACCTATAGTTTTGCAAATAACCAATCAACTTAATGGCTATTGTTTTCTGAGAGAGGTAGTTTGCTCCAGATTGATGTGATTTGATACGTTGACAGTTTTATGAGTACATTTGGCCCTCTGTGGGATCGGCTCCAGACAAAATCACAGTTCCATCCCAGCTCTCTGTGACACACAGATAATATACTGTATGTATTATTGTAATGTACATTTTCTATTTTCTGAGAGCTTCAGCTTTTGTTAATTGAAATTAATTATACTAATGACTGCATTTGCAGATGATATATTTAGTATTATTTCATTGCTGTGCTGCTACTTTAGAGTGAAGGATCTTTTTCCTTCACTGACCAGCACATATAGACACACCTGTGTGGTCTATGCCTGTGTAACATGATGCGTTGTGCTTATGTAAACTAAGGTTATTTGGCTTATTATTACCTGAAGATTTTATCTCCAGGCTTTGGTTTGTTTGTTTTGTTCAGAGTGTGTAAACACTAATGAAGAGATGCATGAAGAGAACTAGAAATTGTATTTAATACTAACATATGCTTGTTTAGTACACTTACACTTGGGTCAGAATTACTATTTCAATCAACTAAATCACTTCAAATGAAATGTACTGTGTTCCAAGTTGCGCTAACTAACGTGGCATTTGTTGCTCAGTTGTTTTCACTTGACAACAATCTAATTCACTGGGTGAGATGAAGGAGACTGGCTACAGTTTAGTGAATCGCTGCCTCCTAATTCTGTGGTAGTGAAAATGTTTTCTTTGTTGCTACTTGATTGTTTTAAGTCAGCTTGAAAAAATAAGCTATTAGAATTTACAGTGTACCGCCCTGTACCCACTGGTACGTACTACTTAGACACATATACAACAATCCTGTTTCCAAAAACTGTGACACTGTGATTGAAAAAGGCACAAAAACGACATGTCAAAAAGAGATTTTTGTTGTTTTGAAATAGATGCTCAGTATACATGCTCATGAATACGATTCTACCCACATGTTTATATATTTTACACAGCATCTTTACACAATTTTTGGGACAGGGTGTTATAAACACTGTAGTTTAAGCAAAACTTAATAGACATTAAGTGCTTTAGTGAGTATTTAGGGCAGCAGGGCAGTGTATTTGGGACTAAGTGTGTGCTCATGGTAATGAATACAGAGTGCGGTTCACTGGTGTGTTTGAATAGTTTTTGGACAGTGGACAACAATGAAGATGTACAGTACACAGGAGGGGCAAGTATCAGGCTTACACACACACACACACACACAGTGTGTCTTTAGGTTGCAGTCGTGGTTGATGTGAGTCTTTTAATTGAATGGTTGACAATAAAATAATTATAAATCATTGGTTTGATGTCTTACATTTTCTTTCTTCTTTTATCACTTGGCATATAGTAGTGTATGCAGAGTAAGAATTAATTATGTTCTTATTAATGTATAAGTCTGTGTAAATCCCATATTGTCATAGTATGACTTTCTTCTTCTCATTGTCTATCACTCTTTTCTCTACCATTTGAACTCAGTCAGTTATGAATATTAAAAAGATGGTGAGTCCTCAGGGCCTCATCTCTCTATCTCCATATCTCCATCTCTATCTATCCTCCCTTTCGCCATCTCTCTTTGCCTCCTAATGTCACTCTTCTCTCCACTACTCTGCCCTGGTGGGGATCACTGTTATCAATTCTTGGCACTTGAGGAACAATCTACAAACACATCCAGGTGACCACCTCCATTAATTAAATGCATTGTTGCAGGATACAAAAAATACATTTGGTGATTTAGGACAACAGGATTATAATGACACACGGTGCCACAACATTACTACAGTTTTATGATAATTTCAACTCTAATTTGTTTGTTTATCAATAAGAAATGATGTTCCAGCCGTGGTAAATAAATTGGTATGATTACTGTCAGAATATACTCACAGATAGCAAAAAGACAAATAACATTAGATAATCGTATGAGCTGCATGCTCAAACTAATAGTGGTTTCTGAATAGTTCGGGTTGGCCTCTGTCAATATCTCAGGAACATCTAGAGGGAACTAGATCTAGATCTGGCAAAAAATATACACTTGGACACAAGGGTGAACTGATTACATTTTGGTGGTCACAGGTCACTGTTACCTCAAACATTCTGTTCCTGTGAATGCAATATCCATCCCTTGATATCACAGGAACAACTTGAGGAAATTTCTTCAAATTTGACACAAGCTTGAACTTGGGCTCAGGTATGAACTGATTAGAATTTGGTGGTAAAAGGGCAAAGGTCAAGTTCATTATGACATGCGTTCCTCTCATATAGCCGTCCCATTGTTGTGATTGTGTTATCACAGTAATAACTTCTTCAACTTTGGCACAAACATCCACATTCAAGGATAAACTGATTAGATTTTGGTGGTCAAAAATCAAGGTCACTGTGACGTCATGTTCATCCTTTTGTTGTGAAAGCAATATCAGAGGAACACCTTGAAGGACATTTTTTAACTTACCACAAATATCCACTTGGACTTGAAGACAAACTGATTAGATCCTTTACATGTGACACAAACATCATGCATATAAACTACAACTTTGATAGGTTTGCATAGGCATTGAAATGTGATGAAATAATTAGAGAATCTTTACTCCTACATATTTAAATATGAGTAGATGACATATTTTTACTTTTTTTACACACTTTGTCAAACACACTTTGAGTCTTTCACACACATACCTTCTTACTACACACATACAAACAGCTGGGTAATATGAAAGTGTTTTAACATTCAACTGTGTGGTGAACAGGGGTCAGGATTGCACTCTGCAGGTCAGGGCTGCCACATCTGCCACTTCATTCTGCTACTAAATACTGCCAGAGAGGGAGGGGTGGATGAAAGGATGCACCAGGAGAAAGCAAGGCAGATGCAAGCTGGAAATAGAGTAGGGAAGAATGGAAGCACAGAGTGAAAAGCATGACTTAATTTGTATCAATGTGAAAGAAGCATGCAACTATGGAAAGTAACAAAAATATTACATTGGAAAAAAAACTTAATTTTATGGGCAACCTCATCAATCAAACATAACATTTTTCCCATTAAGACCGTCTATGCTTAACACACTGGTGGCTGGTGATGAGTTTTCGATCGTAATGACAGCTGTTTTACTGCCTGAGTTGTCATAAAGCCCGTCTCTGACAAGCATTATGACAGTTTAGCTAGTGATAATCCCTCTCATCTGTGTGTGTGGTGTCCGGTTGTGTGAGAGAGAGTGTGGCTGAAAAAGTGTCTCTTTGTGCAGGTGTTGAAATGTCCGTGGCTTTAGTAAAGTCATCTAAAGCTCTGTATGGGAGACATTGTGTACATGTATTCATTACACTGTATAGATATGTCATTATGAGGGCATTTTGTGTGGTGCTTATAATCTGAAATGATGGTTCCTATCATGTAAATCATACTCTAGAGTGGCAACTTTACAGTGGTTTAAGGTGAGGGTGAGTTTTAGGATTAGGTTAGGGTTAGGAAATTAGTGCTTACAGTATGTGTGTTTATCTGAGAGATCATCCTCTTCCTTTTTTTTCCATTGCTGTCTTATATCATGCATCACCCATCTTCCTGGCATTAGCTCAGTTATTTGCGTAGATTTCCCTCCAAACCTGTTTCATGCCATAGGATCAGCTGCTGGTAGAGAGCAAGTCTGCAGTATTTGAATATCCTCATCTGTTGTTTCTCAAATATTGTAATATATAGACGAGTGTATCAACACATTAATAATATACGCTAGGAACATTATCAATCAAGCATTAGCTAAATCCCCCACCTCATAGTGATTGTCCACTAACTAGGGCATGACAGGACTGGCAAGCTTTGTATTTCACTATATGCTGTATTGACACAGTGTTCTCAAAGCTCTAGTAGGAGTTTGTAGGGTGGTGTCTCATCTGAGTCTTTCTAAACACATAAAACACAAGAGCAACAGTATAAGGAAGGAATTAAATAATGCATTTGTTAACATGTCCAGCTACTGTACATGTTACAGTGAGTAAAAACAATTTATTGTTGGTTGCAGTCTCTTTATGGGGGTTGTTGAAAGTGACAAATGCAGAACATCACCACCTCCTTTCCAACAACCAGCAACTTCTGAGGCCCCTTTTGAGTGAATGTGAGCCTGTGCTCCAGTGATGGAGCTCAAAATCTTCCAGCTGGTCTGGTTCTGGGCTGTTTTTATTAGATTTTCTGTTATTTTTCTTTCATTTCTGCTTTATTATTCTGAAATAGCATCTAATTTCACCTCTCCAGGCCTTTAAATATCCTTTAAATGACCCAAATCCATGCAGGAAAAAGCAACCCTGTCTTCTCAAAATGATGTTCCTATACACGTAAACTGCAGACACAAATAGCTTTTGTGGTGAATGGAATGGCATTATGATTATGTTGTGATGCAGCATACTTTTTTACTACACCTAGTAATGGAAAACGAGTCGCAAGGAGGTGGTTGGAGTTGATGGTGGGAATGTAATAAGCAGGACTGTGAAGCCACAGACACTGTCTCCTCTGTGTTTAGGTTTAGGTAAAGATTAGAAAAAGATTGTCTGTATGAAGGCACACCATAATCTGAACCATAAAAACACTGTAGTCACAAAACTGGAGTAGAATTGCATATTCATATTGCATGTCAACATATTGTCTTTATGTCACAAATATTACCTCCTTTAGTGATCACAGGACAAGATTAGGAACCTTTGTTGTACATTAAAAGTAATGAAAACTAGTGGGAGAACTTTTGGACAGACCTTAAAAAAGCCCATTTCTCTACCGTAGTTATACTTGCAGATAACACCTGGGGGACTTTAATGAAAACTCTTTTTTAAGTGATGTTTTAATGAATAAAGCCATATGTAAATTC
>OMLM01020200.1:29109-39350 GCA_900302695.1 Helostoma temminkii | reverse complement strand
CAAATGTATTTTGTATTTACTCATGTTATCTTTGTGTAAATTTAAAATTTGTTTCATGATCTGAATATTATTTAAGTCTGACAAATATGCAAAAAAAAAAAAAACAGGAAAGGGGCAAATCACAGCACTGTAGTTTCTTTTCATTGCTAGATTGAGGAGGGTTAATGCTTCTGAACACCACACATACATAAACTGATGCAATGACAGAAGGGTATGATGAGGGAGAACTGGTGGCTGACCAGGGTGTAGACACGCACATCAACAGTATGAGGTCTTCGCTGCTCATGTTCAGCCTGCATGTGAAAGACGTTCAGTTCACCATTCACCTAAAAACGAACGTGTTCATGAATGTTGCTCTTTTAGCTCGTACTGGCACAAAACGTCCCTCTGTGAAGCTCAGCACAGAAAGGACTCAGCTAACATTATGCAAACATGACACCTGTATTTGTGTTGTATTAATAATAGTTTGAAAAAAAGATCTTGATGAAAAGACCTATAACCTGAAAGCCTGTAAGACTGATTGACGTCGACAAAGTGGGAAAAGACAAGCATGCAGTGAATTCAGAGCACAGAGATGTTTGTGTTCTAAAAGGATTTAGAAACATAATAAGTTATGACGTGAACATCGCTGTTTGCTTCCAGCACGTTAAAGCATTAAGATGTAACATATTTGTATTGGATACAGAACTGGAATGCCAACTTCTTTGCATAATTAAATATTGTAAATGAGCTGAGGTCACATTTAGAATATGGCACTTCACAGTACATCACAAATACTATACAACATTTACAACATACTGAATCACACAGCTAAAAAGAAGCAGAAAAGATCTTGTTGAAATGTGAATTAACCCGTAAGTGATGCATCCCTGAGGGGGAGGCTGTTTGGAAATAATTCACCTCGAGCAGATTGATAATGCTGCTGAAGAGCAGGAGAAGCAGAGTGCCACATCCTCTTGTGATCATTTAGCCCCACAGTATCAGCAGACAGATAGCCAGAGATCATGTCTCAGTACCAACAAAGCAGAGGCCTTAAGTCTAAACCTCAGGCCTCACTGTGTGCTCATTGGGTTGGTTCAATTCCTGGCTCCTCCAGTCATATGTCGAAGTCTTGGGAAAGACACTGAACCCAAAGTTGCCCCAGATGAGTCAGGTCAGCTGCATAGCAGCTCTGCCATCAGTGTGTGAGTGTGTGTGTGCTTGTGTGAGAGAATGGGTGAATGAGAAGCAGTGTCAATGGCTTTGACTACCCATGTACTCAGTAGAAGTTACCCAGTGGAAAAGCACTATTTAAGGGCAGACCATTAACCATTTACTTGCTGTAACCTGACAAGTGTGTAGAAAAGTCTAAATATACTTGTACTTATACTTCCGTATACTGACAAGTATATAGAAATACCCAGCATTAATTTCAGTAGTTTAACTTCATAAACAAATAACTATTAAGGTTATAAATTATGAATTTGTCACACATTGCTGTGTGACATGGTGTTTTACTTTTTAAACAGACCAAGAATGATTGGTTTAAAGTTATAACCATTAGTAAGAAAGGTGAGCAGTCAGTAGGAGCTGCCTCTCAGTAACTTAACAGTTACAACTACACAGATGTGATGTTTGAAATAGATGTGCTTCGGTTCGTTAACATGGAAGAAAGTTAAACTGCAAGAAATCAATTAACAAATATTCAGAAGTGAGTTTAATCAACTAAGAAGAAGGATAAAGTTACTTTAAGAGAATATTTTTTACCATTTAGAAAGTTTACTGTTATTACATTACTAGTAAACTAACAGTATATATAAAAGTTTATTTGTAGTATACTTCAAATGTACTTTTATAAACTAAAAGTGGACCAATTTACTACCAAGATGTACAAAAAAGTACAATAAATATACTACAAGTACAGTGCCATTAGTATACTTACTACAAGAAGTATACTTGTGGAAAACACTTGAACTTTATTTAAGTATGTTTAAAGAAATTAACATAATGACAGAAAATCTTTTCACTAATATAATGAAGCTGGAACATGTATAGCAAATGTTATAATGTATAAGCACGTTAAATATAATATAATACATAAAGTACAGCATATACTCTCTCTGTACACTCTGTACACTGTGCTACTCTCTCTGTCAAAATAACATTCATTTTAAATAATTAATCACAGAAAGTAGCATGTTAAAAATGATGAATGAATGAATGAATGAATGAACACTGATTAATTCACATGCACATAACGTGCTGCTACTGCTACACTGTAAGACTTAAGATCCCAAGACTGAACAACTGATGTGCTGTGTTTTTAGTCTAAAAATTGTATTAAGCAATAAATATTAATTTCTTTCAGAGTCATATTACACCACTGTCATTCATTTGTTTGCTGGAGTTCGGTTAGAGCTTTAACTCACTTCAGTTTAGCTTTGCAGTAACTCTCACTTCAGTCATTTACAGATAAAGACAGACACACACCTAATGTTTCTTGCCTTGTCTGTCAGCAGGGTTTAAGTTCAGACAACTTTTTTTTTATCCATCGCCTCAACCACTCAGCCATCACAGCTTTTCCTTTTCTTCAGTTTTATTTTTGCCATTATTAATACCACCATCCTCTCTGTTTCTTTGTTTTTTCCATTCACACACACTCATTCTTTTTCTCCATTGTCCTGCATTTCTGTTCTTCAGTGTCTATGTATGTTTTTCTTTATTTCCACATTAGATTTCTGGCCTTTCTTCTTTACTTTTACATAATTTTCTTCTTACAGTATTTCTCACCATCTTGTCTCTTCCTTTCGACCCTCATGTCTTGACTCTGTCCATACGTTCGATTACATCATATGATTGAAAACAGACAAAGTCTTTGAAGGTTTGCCTCACGCAGGTTTGCTTTTTAAGACCACACATCAAACAGCTTTTACACAGGTACCAGAAGGAAGTCTGACTTGTTTTCCTCAGTCTAGTGCAGTGCATTTACCAAATTCAATCTACTGTGTCACAACCCATCAGCTAATGCAGTATTGTTATCACTTTAGATCCAAGCTCTGTGCTCTCAGATGACCCCATGTATCTGGTTCATATTCTGTCCTGGTTTTCACATTTCTGGGGCTTTTTGCTCCCACTGAGATCAGAAACAGATCTTTTCTCACTTTTCTCCCATTGGAATCATTTACCACTGGTATTTAGCTGTTTTCTCTGTCAGTGCCTCAGACTCAATATATTAGTCATTTATTCACAGAGAGGAACACGTTTGACTTAAGGATTAACTCGTGAGCCCGTCGGGGGTCATGTTTTAGGAAAGGACTATTTACGTGTCAATCCTAGTGCATGGATTGACAAAGCGCATGGTAAATTATGTACTAATACTGCAACTAACACTTAATGGTTAGGAGCATGCATTTTTATATTTATAGGATGTAACTAAAAAGTATATTTTGAGCAGTTCAATAAGCAGACAGGAGCGGGAATCATCTGTTTCTTCTGTTTACGCACAGTTATTAGCATTGCTAGGCTAGAACAATGTATTTACTTAATACAAAGTATTTTGCTGTTATTTACTGTCACCTTACGAAAAATATGTATGTTCAAATATATGATTAGTATACTTCTTTTATGCTGATGCTGAGTTTAATAATCATAGAAACCTGGGAAATATTCATACTTGAGAAACTTTAACATTTTTATATTAAAAAGTAACTTATCAATTAATTAGTTCAACAGCCTGCAGCTCTGATGGTATGTTGGTGCATTAGTGCCTGGAATGGACAGCGTGCACATGTAGAAAGACTCCATCTATACTGAAATATATATCCAGGTTTTAGAGCAGCATATGCTCCAGCCAGACGATGTCTGTTGCAGGAAGGGTCTTGCATATTTCAGCAGGACAAAGCTAAACCACATACTGTATCTATGACAACAGCACGGCTTCATGGCAGAAGAGTCCAGGTGCTGAACTGTCCCGATTGCAGTCCAGACCTTTCACCAACTGAAAATATTTGGTGCATCTTAAAATTCAAAATATGACAAAGAAAACCCAGGACTGTTGAGCAGTTTGAATCTATATCAGGATATCAGGCAGCGTCCCAACTGTTTTGGAATTGGGATTGTAGAATTTTTTTTTTTTATTGTGGACATTTTGATTATTTTATATTATTGATGACCCTCTGCAAGGTGAAGTTGCTCTCGTTAGCAGGACAGCAACATAATATGGCAGTTGGGGACATTCCTAATCTTAAACAAACTATTTACAACAGTGTTTATACAGTGAAGACATATGCCAAATCCAAGTCTTGTAAAAAAAAGAAAATAGGTTTAGTTTAAGAATTTTGTGTATGATGTCATTCATTTAAAAATGTCTCTTTAAACCTGTTGAGTGACGTAGAAGAGTAAAAATCATTTCTAGTCATTTTTAGATTCTAAATCCTCAGGCTCTTTTAAAATAACAGTGTTTTCTTTAAGGATTATGCTGTGAATACACTCCAAGCTGGTGAGTAACGCTTTAGTTCCATACATACTCCAGCAGTAGCGTGACACAATTAAACTGAGTGCATTCTCCTCAAATGAATATGTGAATACATCAAGTGTCATATAACGTATAAGATGATTATGGTTGGTGATTTTGTAGCGGTTACGTGTTTCCAGCAGCGTTGTGACGTCAGCGACCAAAAAAAGGTCTTTAAATCCACATGGTTCTTTGTCACACTCAGAGAACCTGATGGAATTTGCTGTGTTGTTGTGGTTGCATCTACAAAACCAGACAAGGGTTTTAACACGGCATTAAACACAAAGAGTGATGATGCAGAAGACATCTACAGTCTAATAGTATAGAAATGAATGATGGTCATTGCATCTGTCCCATCCATGTATTATAACAGAAAAGCTTGAAGCCTGCCTGAAACTATATTTAGTATGATAATGATGTTTGCTGTGTGTTCTGCTCTGATTTGTTGTTAAATTTCTAACAGTCCAAATCACTTCAGGTATGTGGTCTGTGTAATCAGCTCACACCTGCATAACTGCACTGATTGTGGTTCCAGACAGAAGTCAGAAGCCCAGTGTCCACACTGAAGTATCGTACGCTGTGTCTGCACCAAACGTCTTTCAGCTGTGTTTTTGAGACTCTCTGTGCATCATGCAACTGTTGCATTCCTACGTTATAATGCAACATATGCATATTTTTAGGCTGTAAGTCTGTTTTCCTGCATTTACGCACAGTGATTGTGTTTTATTAATCACTCTCTGGCTCTTTCTCTGTAGATGGGAGGCACCATGTACAACACAGGGAAGCACGTGTCGTTGCGGCCGGACAAAGCCCACCTGGTGAATATCTCAGGGGGCCCACTGGGCTACAGCTACCGGCTGGAGGAGGTCCGCCTCCACTTTGGAAGTGAGGACTCCCAGGGTTCAGAGCATCTCCTCAATGGACAAGGCTTTCCTGGAGAGGTGAGAGACAACACAGAGACACATTGCATTAAAGCAAAACTAATACTTGCTGCTCAAGTATCTCAGGTGACTGTTCATAAGGTAGAAGATGAGGTGGTGACAAGAACAGCACATTGGTACGACTGTACTACAAACTAATGTGCACTGTGCACCCAGAGCCTTAGACATGGACATATGCTCTTGTTCTGTTCCATATCTAAAAATGTTAAAATGTTACTGTGCAGGTCCGCAGAGGGTTCCTTGGATTTCATGGCTCAGTTTCAGTCCTGACATGCAGTGTGCAGATCATAGTTATGGTTTAAAAAAAATAAAACTAAACAACAGTCAACCACAAACAGTGTCAAAGCGACACACTCCTTATGCCCAACCTTCACTCCAGTGTTCCCTGTGTAGGCTGTGTAGTGTTGTAACAACATCATGACACTTTAATCTTTGCTCCCATAATTCACTCTCCTTGTCAGATAACTTAAACATCAGTTGTATAAAGGATTTGAACAAACAGCAGCTCAGACGGATGGTATCATATGGATGTATTAATGTTGAATGAAGAGCTGCATATCTTCCTCTAGAATAGAGGACAACATTGTTATCTTTATTAGCTGTGTGGCATCATTGACTTTTATTTGTCCTCCTCTGTCACATTAAATTCTGCTCCATAGCAGAAGCACACTGTTATGAGCGTCCAGGGTACAGGGAAGGCTTTTTGATACACAGTGTTAGCGTTAGCTCTTTTTTTCAGTAAGTTTTTATTAAATTAAATAATTCTTTTCACCAAATTAAACCTAAAATAAATGTACAGCTGTGGCTCGAAACAAGAAGCATCACAAGCCAAGACTCTGATTAGGACATAAAGACATTTAGAAGACATAAGAAGGTCTGATAAAAAAAAGAAGAGCAGACAAAACAGCTGCAGTGATAGAAAATATAAGTTTCTTAATGGTCTCTACAACAATTAGAAAAAACAATGACTGAGCAAGGTTATTGTCACGATTTTAGCTCGTAATGATCAGTGTTTGCCTTTCAGGTCCAGCTAATCCATTATAACCAGGACCTGTATGCCAACTACAGTGAAGCAGCTAAGAGTCCTTATGGCATCGCTGTGGTCTCCATCTTCATAAAGGTAAGCATGTAAAACAGTTTGCCTGATGATTTCATTATCTCACTCAGAAGTATAGATTTAAAACATAATTCCATAGTTGTGGATTAATGAACTGAAATTCTGTGGACTGCAATACACAGAAAATATATTTCACAGTTTCAGTCTTTGGGTTTTAAATATGTTTTACTGTGTGTTGTACAGTGGTTTGTGATGACTGTTCCTCTGTCTTTGTCATCTCTTAGCTTTCTGAAAACTCCAATGGCTTCCTCAACCGCATGCTCAATAGAGACACCATCACCAGAATCAACTACAAACGTAAGACTCCCACTGTCTCTGTCCAACTGTAACTCTGCTTTGAACATAACTGACACATGATCTGCTCTACGTACTGTAACCTACCACACTGTTACTCCTTAACTGACTGTAGATGAGGAGCTTTTTAAAGAAGTGTTAGGACTAGCAGGTGCTGTAGTTCAGGTCCACCCAGTTCAACTCAAATTTTAAAAATACAAGCTACATTACAAGACACATTGTGACACTCAACACATGGCTACATCTAATTTAATTATCATATTAAGCTAATTAAGAATACATTGTATTTCATTGTGTCAGGTACAGTAACAGCCTGACTAACTGAAACATTGACAGGTAGACCTGTTTTATATTCTGTGCAGGCTACACAGAGGAGGTACAAATACAAGGGTCACTGTGGTATATTGCGTGCACAGAGTGTGTGTCAGTGGCTGTCGTGTTACTTGGCAGATACGTTACACCACTTGTTGTGACTGTTGACTTAAACAGGCACTGAGGTGCTGCTGGGGAAAATTTGTTTAGATGCGTGCTTGTAGGCTGCAAACAACATACATACAGCATAAAGTATGATAAAAGTGTATATTAAGGAACAAATTATGTAACTAAGTTTAACAAATTTTATTTAACTGATGCATGACTCTGATGTAATGTGTGAATTAATGAAATATCTATTATGAATCCTGTTGCTCAGCAAGTCACTATGGTTTTATGGATTAGTTCATACTAAACACATTAGTTAAATATTTGTTAATTCAATATCACTTCATACATTTACTGATATGGTGTCAAATTAGCATTTGATCAGCGTAATAAACCTCCATTATGCAAAATAATGGCAATCAATGGAAATTGCAATATATTATTTCAGAGTGAGGGTTAGTGTGCCTATTCAAAGTCCAGACTTGAATCTGATTGAGATGTTGTGTCATAACCTTAAACAGGCTGCTCATGTCTGAAATCCCTCCAATGTTGTTGGATTAATACATTTCTGCAAGAAAGAGTGGGCCAAAATGAGTGAATCAGTGATGTGAAAGACTCTAATCAAAAACGTTTGATTAGAGTTGTTGTTGCTGCCAATGGTGGTGCAACCAGTTATTAGGTTCAGGGGTAATAACCTCTCACACAGGGCCAGGCAGGGTTGGACAGCTTTTTATCCTTATGAAATGAAATCATGATTTACAAACTGCATTTTGTATTTACTCAGATTATATTTGTATAATATTAAAACGTGTTTGATGATCTGAATCATTTGTGACAAATACACAATAAAAACAATTATGATGGGGGCAAATAGTTGTAAACATAACAATGCGCACAAAGTCTTGCTGTTGTCACTTATGAAGAGATTATATAACTTATAGAATATTAACTCTCTGGAGATGTAGACTAACCTCGTGAAAAAGAAGTATTCAAGTATACTATTAATATGCTTTTGTAAACTAAAAATGAGCAAGTATACTTTTAGTTTACTTTTTATGTACCTGTCAGAGGTAAACTAGACAAAGTAGTATTTAAGTATACTTGTTGTATACTGACAAGTACATAGAAAAGTCTAAGTAAACTTGGAATATACTTGTAGTTATACTTAAGTATACTGACAAGTATATAGAAATACCCAGCATGCATTTCAATAGTATAACTTTATAAACAAACAACTATCAAGGTTATAAATTAATAATTTGTCACAAATTGTGTAACATGGTGTGGTCAATAATTCATTGTTAACATATATACACAGAAGCATTAGTAAGAAGGGTGACTGCTTCTCTGTAACTTTAAAGTTGTACTGCTACAGCTACACATCTGTGATCATCGACACAGCTGTGCTCTATTTCATTAACACTGAGGAAGTAATACAGCATGGAAAAAGTAACAGCTCTTCAGAAGTGCACCTAATCAACAGAGAAGGGGATGGAATGTTTTGATCATCTAGAAAGTATACTAAAAAGTAAACTAGAAAGTACTAGAAAGTACAGTATATATACAAGTTTATTTGTAGTAAACTTAAGTATACTTTTATAAACTAAAAAGTGGGCTAATTTAGAAGTATTAAATAGTATACCTGAAAGTATACTAGAAATACATAGACAAGTATATTTACTATACTTGAAATACACTTCTTTATACTTAATGAAATGAACTTGAAGTATACTTCTTTTTGGTAAGGGTAAGCAAACATTAACCCTTACACTGAATGGTGTAGACTGTGGGAAGCAGATTTTTGGCCACATGTGGGAAGTGAGTCCTCATAACATGACCATGTGAGGTGTCCCTGCTCCAAAATATGTATATGTTTTCTTATTATAGATATATATATACCCTGTTCTACATCAGTGACACACAGAAACACAGTGTTCTTGTCAGTAGGCCTGAACATAACACACTTTCACAGAACAGCATCAGCTTAACGCTTTCTTCCTCTCTCTTTCTTCCTCTCTCTCTTTCTTCCTCTCTCTTTCTTCTTCTCTCTTTCTAGACGACGCATTCCTAATGATGGGCCTGAACATAGCTGACCTGTACCCTGATACCACACGTTACATCACTTATGAAGGCTCCATCACTGTACCTCCCTGCTACGAGACATCCACGTGGATACTGATCAACAAGCCAGTCTACGTGACACAGATGCAGGTACATTTAGGGTTTTAGGGAAATGAAATAAAAAAAATTTTTTTGATAGATTAACACTATTGAGGAAGACAGGAAACATGGGCAGAGAGAGAAAGGGTGTGGCTTGCAACAAAGGTCCCCAGACATATCCCACCAGGAGGGCATAGCTCAGCACTCAACTTAAATCGCTTCCATATACTACAAAAAGGGAGCAACCTGCATGTAGTTTAATCGTAGCCTTACATCCCAAAGAAATAAAAAGCAACAGATGATTTTTGACTGAGGATTGTGTTCTGGCTCTGGAGCATCTATAAGGCAGCTTCTCTTTAAATAAAAGCTGCTCTGCACACACAGTCCCCACCCGCTCACATCTAGCATGTTGTGATTTTTTTATAGATTAATTTTTTGTACTGTTTTATGCTGGTTGTATTTTCAGTTTAGTACTGCTGGAACAAAATGCTGGAGAAAATGTTTTTTTCATGATTTGCTGTGTCTATGGGTGCAAATGAGCTCTGGAGCTAATCCATATACTGTAAATGAATAAATACAGAAACATTTCCCAGATGCTAA
This sequence comes from Helostoma temminkii, assembly GCA_900302695.1. NCBI lineage: Eukaryota > Metazoa > Chordata > Actinopteri > Anabantiformes > Helostomatidae > Helostoma > Helostoma temminkii. The sequence goes on along the minus strand of OMLM01020200.1, from coordinate 29,326 downwards.
TTGCACAAACCCTACACTGTTTTTCTGCTTATTGTAAGTGAAACAACACACCTGGCAATGGAACACCTAAGTAGCCATTTGTCCAATTACCTGCGAGCCCCTACAATTGAGAGCCTACTTGCCTATTTAGGCTTTTAATATGGCTGACTCACAGAAGGAGGAGAACTGACCAAATTTGAGGCTGAAATAATAATAAGGAATAGGTTATACTTGTTTA
>OMLM01020200.1:0-19869 GCA_900302695.1 Helostoma temminkii | reverse complement strand
CTTGAGATGTTTCACATCAACTATTAACTACAGAAGGTGATTCTCAGAGACGTGTAAGGTTTATAGCAAAAGGACAGAAACACAGAGGGACAGCATTCTACAGAACTGGAGAGATGCATCGCTGGAGATCGGTCAAGGTACTGAAATAAGGTGTGATCGCAGAATTCACCTTGTCTTAGTTCCCTACTTTACACTGCTATATAAGGGGAAAGCCTCCATCTGCAACTACAAATCCTATATTTTTAAAGCTGGAGAGAGAGAGAGGACCTGCCCGCAGACAAGCATGACAAACTAATGACAAGACCTTAATACCACCTTAAACACAAGTCATGCAAGTGTGCTGTCACCCCTACTGTATGTCTATGGTGCTTGCTAACAGACAACAAGCACCATAAATGGTGAGGTAAATTTAATATATAATTCAATGTGGAATCAATCAGTTTAACGTGGTTTTTACATGTCATTAAATGGGCTGTTTGTCAGGTCAGTGTCTCATTGGTCATCCACTGAGTCATTGATAAACTGTGACACTTGTGGCTCAATCGTGGTTCACGCAAGTACGCAAACACAGACACCTTGAGCGATACAAGGCATTGTTGTGTTCAAGGTACACATAGTGCACTATGTCACTGTGTGGACCTCTTCTTCCTACAGTACTTTACCTTTAAGGTATGCTCTCAGACTTGCTTTCACATATTCTCATGTAAGTCACTTTGGATAAATGTAAATGTAAAATGTAAATCAAAGTGTCATTTGAAAAATCCTAACAAGTGCAAGCTGTAGTCTGAGTGTAGCCACAAGGTGAACTACAACTGTCAAATTTATGATACTTCATCATCTCTTCATTCAGAATTGACAATGCTAAACTGTTACTGCTTTATTTCTTTTATCTGTGCAGTATCCAGTAGGGGTGTGTGTATGTGTCGACTGGGCCAGACGTCATTTGCATTTGCCTACTTTTGTGAACCATGTTTGAGACATTAGTTTAGAATTGAAAGCCAAATTGAGGCAAGACATGAAGTTAAACGTTGCAGCTCATCACAGATGTAACATATATAAAATGTACTGTATTTTTACCCCCAGGCACAATTTAGACTTTTCTATCACAACAGACAGCCAGGAGTGGTGGGTTTGCATGTCGTGGACATTAAACAAACTAATGGATCTGAAAATGTTATACAGTATGTTTCAATTTGTATATGTGCAAATATATCAATAAAAAATAACAGAAAAACATATTGGCTCTATGTTTTTTTTTCATCACAGTTAAATAATCAAAATTCTAATTCAAATGGTAAATGGTCTGCACTTATATAGCGCTTTTCTACCTTACTGGTACTCAAAGCGCTTTTACACTTCATGCTGATTTTTTTAGGGAGTGACATGATGATTTGACCTCCTGTAGGCCTCTGTTGTGTACACAGGTGGAATACATAAGCAATAGTCCAGTTGTATATTGCATCTAAATTAAATGGGCACGTTCAGACACTGTGTAAAATGTTAATAATACAGATATTTGATTTGATTACAGTTACTTTGATGTTTTTGGAAAAATATATCCGGTGATGCTCATTTTGAATTTGATGCCAGCGACATGTTTCAGTCGGGATGGGAACATGTTTACCACTGTGTTGCATCACCTCTTCTCTTAACAACACTGTGTGTTCGGGAACTGATGAGAACAGTTTCACGGCCCCCACACAAATACCATCACAAATGCTGGCTGGTGCACTGATAACATTTTTTAACGTTGTTTTAAATGTTGTGCAAATCATTGAATCTGCTTTTAGTTATAGTTGACGCATCATCTCTGATGTAACTAGATGGAAGGTCCAGAGTTTATTTCAAGTGTTACATTTTCTGTTGTTGTTAACATCAATATAAAACCCAGAGCTGTCACTGTGGATGAGGAAAGTCACCATTGCTGTTTGTTCTTTTCTCCCTTTCTTTCCACTCACCCAACCAGTTGAGGCAGATGGCCGCCCACCAAGAGCCTGGTTATTCTTTCATGTCTTAAACCTTACATTGTAAAATTCCCTGAGATGACTTTTGTTGTGATTTGGGGCTACATAAATAAACTGAATGAAATTAAAAATAGGCTGAATATAAATCCATCAGAAAACAACTGTGGTGGATAACAGAAGAATTTTTGCCCTGGTAAAGAAAACTCAGTTTTTAACACTTGTCCCGGTAAAGAAAACTGCAGGAAAGAGCTTTAAGGTCAATGAATTTGAAAAAGAAAAATAGGAAGAGAAGGGAACTGCTGATGGTCTGAAGTAAACCACCTAGTTTATGAAGCCTCTGGAGGTAGTGTTATGGTGTAGGCATGAGGCTGCCAAAAGAACTCTTCACTTGTATTTATTGATGATGTGACTGTTGCCGAAAGCAGCAGGATGAATTGAGAAGTGTTCAGATCTAAATTACTGCCCGGATTCGACAAATACTTCAAAATTTATTGAACTGTGCTTCACAGCGCCGTGACCCAAAACATACAGCCAAAGTAACCCAAGACTTTTTCTAAGGAAAGCGGAATGTTCTGCAGCAGCCAACTCAGCCACCTGACCTGAATGCAACTGAACATGCATTTGACTGAGGCCACACTGTATTTGACCTAGATCCTCTGTTGAATGTTGAGTGTGGTGTTTTCTTTTTTCCACTAACATGGCAAGCAACGTGATTTGTCTGCAAATTCAACTTGCAAGGCTTTCCTTATCAATTATTTAATCTCATTTTGGATTCAGAGCTGTAACTGTGAAGGGAGGTGTGTGTGTGTGCGCGCAAACCTGTTTTCTGTGCAGACCTCTATGTGTGTGTGAATATTCATTCATCCAGGGCTCTGTTTTGTTAGATTAAAGAGTGTCTGTTGCAGAGTGTTAACGAGCCTGCTGTCTGCTTTAGTTTTGGTGTCTATGAGAATGAGTAGCCATGAGAATATCACAATCTGATCTGCCCTCAGGTTAGAAGCCTGATGCTTCTCTGGGTAGTTGAATCACTCTCTATCTCTGTGTCTCTCTATCACATGGTTCTACTTATTCTTTCTATCTGTATCTGTCATTTGTCACGTCTTTTATACGTTGTTGCCTTCTCACACAGAATTGTGCAGAAATAGAAGTCAGTTATTTCTTCCACAGTGTGATGGTGGATAAACTTTTGTTGTAGTTTCGGTCTTGAACAGTGTTTTATGATTTGGGCTGGATCCCATAGTTCTAACTAAGGGTAACCTTAATGCTCCCTGACACATTGATATTAATAGGTTCCTCCCAGTTTGGTGTGGAACACCTTGACAGGTTTGCACAGTTGTCTTCCCAGCAAACATCCCACACAGGAGATGTGCATGTGATTTTCTGGATATACACTTTTTGGATGTATTTGGACATCGAGCAGGCACCACCTTTTTGTGTTTGTGGAGATATAATAGCTATGATATTAGTGTGTCTCGTGTGATTATGTCTTTACCTTGACTAAAGGCTGCAGTTGGCCACAAAGCAGACTCCAGCACCATTACACATGCACTCAGCATGTGTGCACATACTGGGCAGGGGTGGGGCTTGTTCTGATGCTGACCAAAAAAATTCCTATGGTTGTAACATCAGTGCTCACCCACTTTATTGCTCTTGTGGCTTTTAATAAGAGTGGCTGTGGATCAGATGGCAGAGCAGCTGTCTGTGATCCTCAGGGTGAGTGGTTTGACTCCCTTTTCATCCTAGCTACATGTCAGTGTCCTTAGACAACACAGTGAAACCCGGCAGTAGTAGTAGTAGTAGTAGTAATTCCAAAGATGTAGTCGGACCTATTCAGTAATCACAGACAGTGCAGTATTGGGGTCGTGTTTTAGTGTCCACATACATTTGGCAATCATCCGGCCTCCCACTCCGTGTGCATAGTCCCTTTCTCATCTTCTGTCTCACTCCCCAGAGTTTACACACACACAAAATCACATTTTCTATCTTCCTCTCTCTCCTCTCTCACCTCTTCTCCCACCCTGTCAGGAGAAATCTTCACTACGCACCTTGTTCTTTCAGTCTTTAATTTCCTCGCTGCTTCTGTTTTTCCTGTCCTTTATCTTCCTTTCTTTTCCTACCTTCTTCTGTAACAGTCTGATCTCTCGCTGTTTTTCCCGGATGCCTGATAAGCATTCAGTGGCAGCACCATCTGATTCCACAGCCCTCCTCCTCGTACACACACCCAGCACCCACTCTCCCCCACCTCACTCCGGCCTGTCATCGTATCCTAGCAACCTAACTGTAGTGGTAGTATCATCAGTCTGGCATCTTCCCTCAGCATATATGGATCCAACACTCTTCACTGAATGTTCCCAGGTTAACGGTGGATGACTCGTCATGTCCAAAGGTTCCGGCTCAAAGAAAATAAACATCTACACTTAGTTTTATTTGCAGTTTAATTATAGCGTCTTGCAACTATTCAACTGGGAGCACCATGAATGGCACACGTCTTGGATCGGGTTTAGCCAAACTACCATGGTAAACAGTGCATTATTTCCACACCAGCATTAAGTGCCACCACTAACAGAACACATAATCCCCCTCCAGCCTTCCACAGAATACAGTCTGTAGATTCCTTTGCGAAGATGGATCAGTTAAAAACAAGCAATCCCTCACACATGAAGATGCACACATGCACACACATTATACAGCTAAGACAATGTGCTATATGGAGGGTTAGGAAAATGAAAAAGGATGAGCAATGCACAGGCAAAGACACTGAATCAGGCTATGTCTCACTTAGGCCTTGTTCAGGTTCAGCTGCTCTGAAAGGTCTTTTTCACCTGTGACTGTTAGTGGTGGTGTCTTCCTTCAGACCTCCTGCACCAACTTACTCTGAAGAGAGAATAGTCCCAGATGGGGGGGTTTAGTGTGGGCAGGGGTCCGCACCGCTTCCAGGGTTATGTGAGGGAGCGACTGCAGGTGAATTATTCTGTATGACACTTGCACAGGCTCAAGAGGCTGATGAACCTTCTTATACAAGGAGTCTGAACAAGGACTTCCTTAATTCATACTCCTTGTAATGCAATTTTACAGGGGCACTAGTCATATTTAAATTTTAAATTTAAATAATTGTTCTGTTGCAATCAATTAATGTCCGATGCTTTTTATAGATTTTATTTTAATACTCAATATTCTTTGTTTTTATTTTGTTACTTGCCTTCGGAGTGCTTTCAAAGTGCACCATTTGTACCAAACCCCAAGGCAACTGCAGCTCCTAAGGCTTCTGATATATATTTCTCTTGAACCTGCTGAAAATATGTGGTATCATTTGTGTTAAGCACTTGAAATTGTGACTGAATTGCAGCTGTAATAAACAACAAAGAGCAGGGACCTGAACTCTGGACAATGATCACCTGAAGGAACTTCTGCTCTCTGCAGGTGAACCTGTGTTCATAACCAAATAATCCCTCGAGTGGAAGCAAGTAACAAAAGTGACAAAAGTGAGAAAAAGACTCTTTCATCTTTCATCAATTGTGCATGTTGCTGTGTCTGGATGAGATTCTGTGATCTGGACTGTGTGGAGTGTCTTTGTGGGGCGATATATAACAGATAAAACTTATAAATGCAGATTTGTGCTTTAAGTAGAGAATAAAGGGAGCTCCCATGTTTCCCTTTTTGTTTTAATGCATCATTTTTTTTAATTTCTTAAATAGTAAATTAATTATTTACTCACTGTTTGGCCATAAATAATTCATAACATACATAATACACTACGCATAGTATACCACATAACTGTACTGTTTTCCATAAATCTCCATTCAGTAGCAGCCATACTCACTGCTCAGACAAAGCAAGTAATTAAGGCTGGAAGCTAAGTGGCAGAAGCACGAGAGCAGTGTATAGATACTGGAGAGCTGATAAAGGAAATGGAAGCAGGTGATGCAGTAGAGGGAGTGAGAGCTGGATAATTAGGAGATGGGATGCAAGTGTACAGATGATCTAGAGAAAGTGAAGGAGGTGGGGACATCTGGTGGCTGGATGGGAAGATGACTGATGAGACAGAGAAAGACCAAACGGTGTCAGCAGCAGAAGATGGCTGCTGTAATCCAGTTTGAAGTTAAGGCGGGTTTAATGTTCTAGCCGACTCTGGTTTTAGGCCCTTAGAACTGAAAGGGTGATAAAATATAACAATCCCCTAAGTGACAGTGGACAAAATGGGTCAATTTCTGATAATAATAAGAGTTTAGCAACATGTGTGATACCGGCTGTATCGAAAGAATGATCCCAAAATCACATTTTGATATGAGGATGGAACATCCATTTGCAAGAAATAAATGAACTATTTGCAATTTCTTGTTTTTTTGCATAAATTGATCATGAAACGTGAGCTGATCTTCACCAAAGTCACAAATATAAACAATATTTCTGAGCCGAACACAAACAGTCATGATCTTTCATAACTTTACTGACACACCCATTAAGCAGAAGAATTCAGGTGGAGAAGAATTCAGGTAAATCTGCTACACAGTGGCTTTGGAGACACAATGAGTCTTCTGGAGCGGGTCAGTCAGAACCCAAACCCCAGCCCTACTGAGATGCTGTCTAATGACCTCTGGAGAGGTGTTCACACCAGGCATCCTGAGGATATCTGAGCTGAAGCAGTTGAAGTAGCATTAAAACCCTGTTACTTTTTCCTCCATCCCTTTGTACGTTCACTGGGTGTGTTCAGAAAAGATGTGAAAGATCATAACTGTGTTTTATCAGCGTGGAAATATGTGTTTGTTAATATTTGTGACTTTGGCAACGTCAGATTACATTTCAGAAAATGTTTCAGAAAACCAAAAATTTGCAAATAGTTGCACTTATTTTCTTGATTAACCTTGAGGTTACTGTAAGTAACCTGACGTGATAGTTATGCAGCAGTGTGAGCAAATCAACGGCAGGGTTACAAAGTAAGCAGCAACATCATATTAGAATGAGTGTCCCAGTGCCCCAGTGTAAAGTGCCTTGAGATGACTTTTGTTGTGATTTGGCGCTATATAAATACACTGAACTGATAATTTACTTCCAGTTTTGGAAACACTAGACAAGATGGCCTATTGTAGTTACTATTTAAATAATTTATCATAGAATTATTTTATTGCATATACAACAGTAATTCTCACATCTTTAGATGACGACATCTCAACAAACTTTTGATGTCCAATAGCTGCTATGCTAATGACACCCCAATCAGTCTCAGCTGATTTTTAATCTTAGCTAACTGCAGTATGAATTTGGGACATGGTCTCCTCAACTTAGAAATCCTAACAAAAGTAATGTTTAGATTTGTGACTTGTGAAAATTGGATTACATTTCATGACCAATTCATGCAAAAAAATATGAAACTCATCAGTTCACTTACTTTACGGGAACTGTAGCACACCTGATGGCATTAACCTGGACTTGTTTTGATGTCATAATTCTAAAATAAGCCTTTAGAAACTAACAGCAGCTTTCACTGTGGACTGAAGAGCTGCAGAAATCTTTAAGGTCTGAAGTGACAGGCTTGTTATTACTGCATGGTCACACAGAAATGACAACATGACACAGTCTTCCTGTTGCACTTTTCCATGATAAAAGTGGACACAGCTACGAACTAATTAACAGAGCAATAATTCCAGAACAAAGTGGATCTGATGACTATATAATATCTATTACACAGTAAACATCTGGAGCGTCCACATTCTATTTTACAAATTAAAGGGAACAAATTAAAGTACTGTGACTCGAGATTCCAGGTTGGGTTTTGGAACATCACCACATTTAATTTGCTCTCATTTTTTTTTAATTGTGAAAGAAAAAAAAAAAAAAGACAACAAAAAAAGATTAATTCTACAAAGTCACATTTTTCTCAGCTCTTAAAACTTGCTAACTCATAAATTCCAAATGAATCAAGTCCAATAGCTTTGACACTGGAAGCAATGCATACACGTGTCAGTCTCTCTCTCCTTGACTGCTAAAAGGGGATGAGGGCGTGGGGCGTGTTGGGCCATGATATGTTGGAGGTTATACGTGGTGCACAGGTGAGGGAGGTGGGTGGACTGGGTCAGTCTCCCATGCCTTGACAGTGAAGTCTTTCTGCGAGTCTCAAAAGAGCTTGGGATGAGAAGCGAGAATGTAAACAAGGGCGCTGCCAATCCTGCACAGCTTTCCTCATTCCAGCATCCAGCTCACTGCTGCCTGGCTTATTGGTCCTTACGGGTTTGTTCTTTGATTCTTCTTCCTGCTATAAGCTGCAGCAATTTGTCTCAACAAATGCTTGGCTGAGGAGCAGCTTCTGCAGTGGCCTGTCAGCTAAAAAAAACAGTCTGTAGAGAGTGGGCGATGGGAGCAGCAGGAGGCTTGTTACAGGTTCACATCAAAAGTGTTGTAGTTTTCAGGAGACTGTCACATAGGTCACCTTCCATGCTTGGTATACAGCTAAATCATCCAAGAAATGCTAATAAATGGGTGTCCCTTGGGACTGTCTAACCTTCAATGTATGTATGTATGTATGTATGTATGTAGAGAATCAAGTGCTTGTCAGATAATCTAGCTGGTTTTTGTAACTTTGGAAAACAACATCCAGCAAGTTCGCCTGCTTTCCACATGAAGCTGTGCAGGCAGCATCTGAATTTCTCAAGCTCTTTCTTCATTATTCACACAGCTACTACTGTTACTTTTTCACTAAAACCAGGGCAACACACATCTTAAGACAATGGAAGTGATGTACAGTCCACTTCTATGAGGATAGGGTTAGGGCTATGACGGGCTCAGAACAGCTACACTTTTCCCTTTTGGTACAATCTTACAAGTAGTAAGACCTAGTTTGTTTGAGTCATTCTAAAATACCCATCAAGTACATTTTTTGTAGTGTCCAGTACAGACATACATCAAGTCAAGTAGCAGACACTTGAGACAGTGCTGCTTAGCTGGACTAAGTGTGTTCAGTCACTCAGAAATTGCAAGCTACAAATTCATTTCCACCAGTCTACTCTCATTTAAGATGGCATCGTCCAACTTCTGATTGAACACACCTGCGCAGGTAATTAGCAGTGAGTATGGAAGGGACGGTTGGAAAACAATCAAGGACCAGGGGTCCCGACTCATCAGACGATGGCTTAAGTCATAAGATATTACCTTTTTAGAAGATGTACGTTTTCATTTTTTGAATGAGACTGTTTCCTATGTAGCCAAGCTAACCAAATAACACATCTGTGTAAAATATTTAAAGCTGCACTAATCAATATTTTCACATAAGAAATGACTGATGTGAAATGTCTGAGTTTTATACCACCTGGTGTTCCACACATCTCTACTGTTCTTTACCCTCATTCACATTTGTTTTCAGTGAGAAGGTTTTTTTCAGTGACAAAGCTGTGCTCATTCCAAATATCCATCAGAATATTGCTCCTTGTGTGCTGGATGTGTTTGCCAACTCATTCTCCAAACACCTTTATGTTGCATTTACAGCTTGTTCTTTTGCCCCAGTGCAATAAAATGAGTTGCTGGGGCTTTAAAAATAGAGTAAATATCAGGACTCATACTTTACCCTTCTTTGTATGTTACCCTGGAGCTATCATTTAATATAATGTACATTAGAATGGTAGAATGAAGTCCATTTTGAATTAATGTAGTGTATGCAAAACTAGCAACCAACAATCTACAGCACACACGCAGATGATTAAGGAGTGCGTCTCATCACTCAGCATGGAAGGTGCCATTCTCCCAAAAAACTTATATGATTTTTCTGTCCAAGACACACACACAAAACACATTATTCCCCATACTCATCTGTTATATCTGCCCTGACTAAACACTACACATGGAGCAAGCAGGGAAAATATGTTTTGTGGTTTGTGATAACTGATCCTTTAAAAGGAACCATTTTGTCCGGCATGAGTCAGTCTCTTGAGAGAAATCTGGAGAAGCCTCGATCCGATATGAAAAGCTAAGACAGCAGTTCACAGATGACTGTTGATGTTGATGATGTGATGATGATAGTAGTGTCCTACTACACAAATGAAAAACTTTCAGCGAAGGTTCCGGTATAGACGTGTGTAAAGTTCTGGAAATGGACTGATGCTGGTATCTGGCAGCTAATAGATTTTTAGGATAGGAAGTATTTGGGCAACACTTTCAGGTCATTATGACACATAAAAACGAAGGGGGCTGGAGGGATTAACATAAGAGAAGGGTGGAAAGCCATGGAGGGGTAGGTGGTAACTGCTGTGCATCACAGCTATGCAGATTGTACAGTCCCAATGATTCCATAAAGGAGAAAAGGGAACGGAGGTTTCAGCTGTTAGCAAGACAGAGTCTGGACGGATACAAGTGTCTTACTGTTCACATGAGATGGACTGAACAGTTTAGAGTGACGATAGTGAATATAGGGGAGGAAGTGCCAGCACAACACTGGTTTTGGTATATTGGTTTTGGCTGCGGTCGGTGGATCAGATAGTGGCCAGGTCTCCACTGGGAGGGGCTGGGGATCTGTCATGCTGGGGCAGGAGGGGTTGAAGAGGTCTTCATCTTCATCTTAGCTGCCATAATGCATGGTGTTGCTGGGGATGACCATAGGTGAGGCCATGGAGATGGCAGCACCCCCCATGGTGAACTGGTTGGTGACGGGATAGTAAGTACCGCTGCTGCTGGGGCCAGACTGGCCTGTTGTGGCTCCTGGAAGGAAGGAAGGACAAAGTGTCGCACTCAATGGTGAAAATTAACTCTAGGTGAAAATTTACTAAGCAGATATGTGTAAGACGTACAAGTTTATTTAAAGCTGCTCATTGTTCCTGTCTGTACAGATGGACATACCCTGGACGATTCCTGTGCTCATGATGGAGCCCATTCTGGAGTGGGTATGGTTTACAATCCCTGTGTTCACTGTGACCAATCAGAGAGGAGTGAGTTAATGTTAATGAGACATGTTTAACAACAGATTTTGTAAAGACTGAATAGTTCAACTCAATTAACTAAATACACTGCTCAAAAAAAAAAAAAAAAAAAGGGAAACACATAATCATTCCAGTGTAAGTCCAAGTCTATCACACTTCTGGGATATCAACCTGTCCAGTTAGTAAGCAACACTGATGGTGAATCAATTTCGCCTGCTGTTGTGCAAATGGAACAGACAACAGGTGAAAATAAGAGGCAATTAGCAAGACAACCCCTATGAAGAAATGGTTCTGCAGGTGGTGGCCACAGACCATTTTCCTGTCCTCATCTTTACTGGCTGAGTTTTGGTCACTTTTGCATTTTGCCAGTGCCCTCACCACTAGAGGTAGCATATGAGGCGATGTCTGCAACCCACAGAAGCTGCTCAGGTAGTGCAACTCACCCAGGATGGTACATCAATGTGCACTGTGGCAAGAAGGTTTGCTGTGTCTCTCACAACAGTCAAAAGCATGGAGATACAAGGAGACAGGTCCTACAAAATGAGAAGTCCAGGAGTTGACTGATGCCCTGATCCAGGTCTGGGAGGAGATCCCTCAGGAGAACATCTGTCGTCTCATCAGGAGCATGCCCACATGTTGTAGGGAGTGCAAACAGGCACATGGAGGCCACACACACTACTGAGACTCATTTTAAATTATCTTGAGGAATTTCCACAGAAGTTGGATCAGCCTGTGATCTGACTTTTCCACTTTTATTTTGAGTATGATTCTGAATCCAGACCTCCATGGGATAATGATTTTGATTTCCATTGATCATTCTTATGTTATTTTGTTCTCAACGCATACCACTATCTAATGAATAAAGATTTTAAACTGAAAGATTTCATCCATTGAGATCTAGGATGTGTTGATTAAGTGTTCTGTTTATTTTTTTGAGCAGTGTATATAGTATATAAAGACATGTTTGTTGCTTTTTTTAACTACACAATGAGGCTTCACTGTATACAAGTACCATATCACAGTTCTAATGATGTTTTGATTTCAAACCATTCTGCTTTAAATACTTAGGCCAACTTTTAGGTTGGCAGACGTTTGATGACATTGCCCCTCTGGGACAATGAAGTGGTAATTAATTGATTGACTAAAACAAAAACTGCCAGGTTTGTGATTTGCCCAATTTATCTTGCCAAGTCAACTCATATAACAGTGATGTGCTTACTAGAGACCAAAGCATGAGCATTTCTGAGCCGTTTTCATGCAGGTCTTATACTTGATACTGCTTGACATGTCAGGAGGAGTGTGACACATACCCAAGGGGATGAGGTTATTGTGAGACACTGGTGGGCCACTGCCAATGACTGTGCTGAGGTCATAAGCTGAAGGCATCCCTGGAGGGGAGAGGCAAAAAATGACAACATTTAATCAACATTTGCTAAAAAGACAAAGATGCAGAAGGTCATCATCTTGTGGCTTGAAGACACTGTAGCCATCCAGGTCAAGAGCAGTGTTTCCAGTGACAAGCAGGGAACTGGGAATTTGGCACTGGGAGAAAACAGCAGTGCTGCCCTTAGCTTTCTAATTGTCTTACATCTGACAGACCCGCAGGTGATCAGCTGAAGCCTGCATTGCTGAAAGTGGGGGAGGTCACACAAGACTGGAAATAAGAACACTTCAGCTTCTCCCTCAACCTCAAACAAATACGAGTGCATGTAGCCCAGGGGTGTCAAACTCCAGTCCTTGAGGTCCAACACCCTGCTTATTTTTCAGTTGAATTTAGTTTATTTATAAAGCGCCAATTCACGACAAAAGTCATCTCAAGGCACTTGACAATGTAAGGTTTAAGCCTTACAATACAACTAAATAATACAGAAAACCCAACAAATCCCCTTTGAGCAAGCACTAGGCTACAGTGGAGAGGAAAGAAAGGGAAAAAACCTCCAGCAGAACCAGGCTCAGGGTGGGTGACCATCTGCTTCCACCAGTTGGAGTGAGTGGAAAGCAAGAGAGAAAACAACTACAGATCACAAAACAACAACAACAACAACAACAAGCAACTACAAAACACAAAGTTGGATGGGCCAGCAACTGAACATCAACTGGTTTTCCAACCATCTCTCACTTACAGCTTCTGTCTGGCCAAACACACCAGGTAATCAGCAGAGGGTGAAGTAGGGATGGTTAAAAAAACAAGCAGGTTGAGGACTCTTGAGGACTGGAGTTTGATACCTGTGATGTACACTCATCCGCATCTTAGATTTCCCCACTGATACCGTACCAACTTCTTCGGTAAGTTCTATTGATGGGCATAAACACACTGTGCTATATAGGGTCTCTCCTATTCAAGAGTTATATTTCAATCAGTGTGTTTACTTGCACAGAAGTTTCCCAGTTACTCAGAGGAACCAGTTTATATGGCTAATCAGGGGATGTAATATACTGTAAATTCCTGAGTACATGAGTCTTTCTCCTCCACTTCTGACCTCTTCTAGAAGAGTGCCTCACAGATTATAACTGTACGTAGATATAGGCTGCTTCCTCACTTAGTGTGCCCTTTTTGGCTGTGTCTGCAAAAACAATGGACTACCACAATTACAGTGTGGGTTTTTCGTTTAGATAAATTACATAATGAAGAAATACAACTAATGGAGTAAGTTATACATACATATTCAAAATATAAAGAAAATAAAACTGAACCTGAATATATTTTCCACTTTGCGGGATAAACTAGGGCATTGCAATGAGCTCTCTGTGGTCTACCAGAACCTGGTTAATCGACCAGTGTTCATGTGTGTGTTCACCTGATACAGGCATCCCCTGACTCATGCTGTAGGCCGTCCCCGTGTTCCACATATTCTCAGACGGGGAGGTGTAGTGTGAGCCAGGAGGGGGGTTAGGGGTGGTGCCTGTGTACCTGCAAATACACATATACATGTTTAGCATCAGCAATGCTAATGTGATTCCCCAGCTCAACTATTAAACAATGCGTGCACATACAGGTGTACTGGTTGGAGTAGTGCTAAAGAGACCAACTCACCTGAAAAAGGGGTTCTTCAAGTCCAGGAGGTTGCTGGACTTTGATCCTGTCTGGTCCACCTGGGCGACAATACTGATGTCGTAGCTTTGTCTGGTGGGAAGGAGACCAGCTTTTAATTTAAATCAATACAAATCATTTAACATTTACATTTTTTAACTGGTATTATTATTATTATTATTATCATCAAGAAATTTACATAATATTGTATTAAGATTGTTGTTTCCATGCATGTGAGTAGTTTCATTAGTAAAAAGACGCACTCATTAATACAGTGGTGTTACTCAGGAATTTCAAGTAGTAGTAAGACATTTTGGTAAATGTGTTTATCAACGTGAGCTAGCTTGAGCTAAATCTGTTTGCTGAATATAAAGTTACACCAGCAGCTCGGCAGTTTATCTTTAAAGAAAATAAAACAGTTAATAACAGCCTGCTAAGGGTGGATGGACAAAGGGTTAGGGAGATAATTAATTTTGTGTGTGTGTATAGTTTGTGATTAACTTGACCAAGTTCAACATAAATGTGTTTTTTACTTTTATGAACTAAGATAACTAAGATAGGACTCTCAGGTCCAGAATAGGACATAAAGGACATAAATAGGACATAAAGCATAAATTGAATAAATAAATTGAATAGGACATAAAGCAGCTTTGGTGACTTGTAGTCACTAGATGTCACTGTACTGCATCAGATTAAGATAATATAAGATAATAAAGATGAAAAAATAATGCAAGCATCTTCATCCCTGGAATGAAACCAAGAACCCAAAAGTACAAAGAAACTCTTAAACATACTTAAAATTTTAACCACTTAAAATTTAGCTTAATGGAGACTTACTATGTATCAGTAAAACAGCTGTGAATATTGTCTGCTGTCAAATCAATTTTTAAACTACAGGTTCACATTAATGTTTTGTTTTGTTTCCTCTCGTCTTTTATGCACAAATTCAGTATGATTCCTTTGTGCGCATACATTTTTAAATTCCTCTTTCTATTTTTCTTCTCTGTAATGCAACCACGTTGTTTTTCCACTACATTAACATGTTCACATGGCTTTTATACCTCTTGTTGGCCACCAGCAGCGCAGTGCCAGACAGCGTATCCCCTGCCTTGGTGAAGAGGGGAGACTGGAGCAGGCAGCGCACCTGGTACCAGTGGGTGAGTGGCTCTGTGGGTGCTGTGGACAACCAGACTGTCATTCTGCAGAGAGAGTGCAAAAGGGGTGGTGTTATGAGAGTAAGACAACAGTGTCAGACTAGTTAAAGATATTTCTTAATATTCAAAGTATTACAAATTGGGGGTGCATCATATATCTTAAGTAAATGGCTGACTTACACTGATCCCATAAACGCCACATCAAACCAGAAAGCCAGACCATGTACCAGACCCGAGTGCATCATGTGGAACTTAAAGGGAATCTCTATTCTGTAAAGATACAGGAAAATGTTTGTTGATTGCAGTGTAACACATACATTTTATACATTTTCTCTACACACATAAGTAACAATGCAAACTCACCTGTAAAGATCCTCTTCTTTGGTCTCCAGGAAGTTGACTGTATGTTTGACTGATTTGGCCATCAGGATACGGATATCAAACGTGTCCTGTAAAAGGAAACCTTAGCTCATCATACAAAGCTACAACACAACAGCTCTAGAAGAGGAACAATATCCTCCAACCAGAGGAGATTATCACATGTGCATGATAATCATAATGACTATTAGACTGGCACAGAAAGAACCACATTAACACAGTAAAACTTACTTAGTCCAAAAATGTCAGAAAGCCTATCAGCGTGAACACAAGGGCACGTTTCTTCAATATGTGCTGTAACAACTTAACAATTTCACAAATACAAATGTGTGTGTGTATTACATGGATAACATACCACAATTGGCTGGCGGAAATACTCATCCACTGCTGCCCCCCGCAGGGCAGAGAGGTCTACACCATGAAAGGAAGGCTGGTACCTTGGTGAAAAAAAACATTATTATTTTCATTTGGGGGGGGGGTACAAAAAATACATACATGTGCAAGCAAACTTAATTTTTCCAAGTTTTAAGGAAATCATACATACCAAAATACTTAATGCATACACATATTACATTGTTAAACTTATTTAGTTGATTCATTCTATACCATAGGTAAAGAATGAGTCTGAGTCACAATGCAAATAAATGTACAAGAATAAGATGTCTTCAGTGTGCCATGATCCATCTGTGCTGCTATGGTCGGCGTTTCAAGCAGTTTTCTGATGGGTTGTTTAGTACATGTAGGTTTCACCAGGAGTCACACTGCAAGATTGACACCCTAAATTTCTGACACTGTCAGCCCGTTATCCAGGAAACCTCTCACAGTGTAACGTAAGACAACTGTCTTTGAGCCACGACCAAACATATCAACACACTGTGTCCCTTTCTTAAGGAATAGCCCAAAAGCACACAGTATATATCTGCTTTGAGAGATTTAATATTTATTAAGATGCCTAGTAAGAAAGCACAAGAAAACGTATCAAAACAGAAACTCTGGATTGGATTTACGTGATTCATAGTAGCCCTGGCTCTTGCCCGTATGAGCTGGCATAGGCTCCAGCACGCTCGCAGCGCCTACAGGGACTCAGCGGTTCAGAAAATGGATGGATGGATGGATGATTGATAGTATTTTTTTTAAGTAAAGCCAACTGGTTATTGCCACTGAATGTAAATGATCACTAATCCCTTAAAACATTGGTGTCACATCAGATCCGCTAAGCAATGTTTGAAACAGCTACGTTTAGACAATGAAGGGGCCTCGTTGACCATGTGGGTAATCAAAATAAATCTGTTAACAAAGATGTAAACACCATGCTGTGTTTAATGTGCCACAAGAAAACAACAGTGACAGTAGTGAAAGTTGCTCCCATCAGAACGTTTGACTATGATTTACCAGCAAAACCGGTATATGAACACACCTCTGACTGCTATGAATAGGGAAAGAGCAACTGCCTGTTACGTTACAGAACCAGTCATTCAACCAAACACAAGCGTACATGTAAATACAAGCATATATAAATGAAAAAACCTCTGCCTTAACTTTGTATTCGCTGTGTCAACATTACGTGGCTACACCTGTAAGTGGCAACAGGACTGCTTGAGACTTGAACAGTCAATGAACAGTTCTGTCTCAATACTTGTATTTGTAAATTAAGAAAAGTTTATGATTTTTAATATATTTACAAAAGTAGAAAAACTAAATTCTACACAAAATTTCTACACAAAGTGTTGTGAATGCTGCTAATACTCTGAAGCTATTCCAGGATTTCCTTCAGCTTTGACACTATCAGACAACACCAACCAAAAGAGGAACTGAAGATACTGAACATCGATACTGGCACCTGATCCTGAGCCTTCACTATATCCATCTATTTACCTACCTACCTACCATCAATGCTGCAACCATGGGT
This sequence comes from Helostoma temminkii, assembly GCA_900302695.1. Classification (NCBI taxonomy): domain Eukaryota; kingdom Metazoa; phylum Chordata; class Actinopteri; order Anabantiformes; family Helostomatidae; genus Helostoma; species Helostoma temminkii. Next base: position 2,533 of record OMLM01020200.1, on the reverse strand, counting down.
GACCTCACTCGTCATCTATGCAAGTACAATAAGATCAGGCAGAATACAGTACACAGCCAAAAAGCTTACAAAAAATCCTAACGATAAAAAAATGTAATTAAAGTAAAATCTGTCCCTTAGTGTAACTAGTGCCCTCAAATGTCTATATACGTATGGCTTCCTGTTCCACTCTTAGAGTAGAAACACAATGAATAACTAGGTCCAACAAACTCACAACCTTCTACAAAGTTATTAAAAAGGTCCCCAGCCTCCTTAGCTTTCCATTCTCACCAGAAGTTGGCCTTGGTGAACTGCTCCATGTAGAGCTGCTCATCTGTGAAGGGGGCCAGGTGGACGTCACCAATGGTGGGGAACATTTTACCTGAAACAAACATACACAAAGGTGATGAAAACTAGTGTCCGCACAAAATGAGAAGCAAAAGAAATCTGATCTGATAAAACTGTAGAAATGTGTCATTGTTCAAAAAAGGAGAGGTGTTAATCCTCACCAAGCTGGAAAGGATTACAAAGAATTTCTAAAGACTTTGGAATCCACCAGCCACTGTCAGGCAAGACTGTGTACAACATTCAACAATTTCTCCAATCTGACATGCAAGGCTGATAATTAGTTATCAGAAACGTTGCGTTCAAGTTACTGCAGCAACTTCACACACATTTTCAAAATTAGATAATTTTTTATTTAATTACGTTTTTGATTAAATTTTATTTAGCTTTAGGACTGTATAAAATTCAATTTATGCAGACAGAGAGAAAATTATTATTTAACCAGGCCATGTAAGACCAACTTACAACTGTAAGCTCACTCATTCAGGTTCAGGTTTTTATGTGCCTCAAATTTCCTCACCGTTGGGTTTGAGAAACTTCTTGGCGTGCAGGTAGCTCTCCAGCATGCGCTCGTTAAACAACATGTAGCCCATTGGCTCTGAGATGATGATGTCAACCTGTTCCGGCAGCGTCACCTCCTCCACTTTCCCTGGGATGACGACCACACGTTCCCCTAAACGGTTGCTGTTCACTAGCACCTGTAGGGAAGGGTTTAGCATTATAAGGACTGGAAATTATGCATTTCATTTGCAAAAGAAAGAGTATCAGCATCAGATCATTTGTATTATCATTTATCTATGTGTATGGACCTCAGCATGCTGTGCCATGGTGCTAGCTTCCACAGCATAGACTTTTCTGGCTCCAGCTTGAGCTGCAAAGAAAGAAAGGATCCCAGAGCCACAACCGACATCCAACACCACCTGGAGAAAAAGCAACAGGAAACGTGAAGCCATCGCAACTATTAAAACACCAAATAAATATTAAGCAAAGCCTACATAAAATTTGGAGAGATGACTGACAGATTCAATTATTATTATTAAATAATCAAATCCAGTAAAACACGGGGAGTAAAATAAAAGCTTTGGCACTACACATCAGGATTGGGAAAGTCCCTGATTAGAGACCCATGTATAACGCACATCACGTTACAGTGTTAGCTGGAGGCAAAACAAAAGAAAACTGGAGGAAAATGCAAGTCACATCAGGCTACAGCACCTATATGACATTTCAGTAGTACTCCCACATGCAATGACAATAATGTCTATTCTATTCTATATTTTATTAAAAATGTCATATTGTTGGGTTACTACAGTATGTGCCAGAAGGAGACAAGACAACTGTGGTTAAATGTGATAAAACAGAAAGATTGGACTGAGATAATCATCAAAAATACACAGATAAGGTTTAATACTGTTTGTTGTAGATATAGATACTGTAAGTGTCTGAGTGTTTGTCAATACAACCTGACATTAATCAGAAATTGGGGAAATAGGATGCATAATAACGACTAGGTCTGTGAGATCCGAGTCCTGTTAATGTAAACCTTTTTAAGTAACACTCACAGTCCTAGAGGGTGAGTGACCTTACTTCAGATAAACTCATTATTTTAAGATAAATGCAAAAATAAAGTAGTCTATATACACTCTATATACACATACACCTGTCCAGTTAGGAAGCAACACTGATTGTGAATCAATTTCACCTGCTGTTGTGCAAATATAAGAGACAACAGGTGAAAAATTAGAGGCAATTTGCAAGACAACTCCTACAAAGGAATGGTTCTGCAGGTGGTGGCCACAGACCATTTCCCTGTCCTCATCCTTTCTGAGTTTTGGTCACTTTTAAATTTTGCCAGTGCCCTCACCACTAGAGGTAGCATGAGGTGGTGTCTGCAACCCACAGAAGCTGCTCAGGTAGCGCAGCGGAGAACGTTCTGCTGCCTACAACATCCTCCAGAACTTCCGGTTTGGTGGTGGGTCAGTGATGGTCTGGAGAGGCATTTCCTTGCAGGGCTGCCCAGACCTCTGTGTGCTAGCCAGAGGTGACTTGACTGCCATTAGGCACTGAGATAAGATCCTCAGATCCACTGTAAAACTATATTCTGGTGCAGTGGGCCCTGGGTTCCTTCTAAAGCATAACAATGCTAGGCCTCATGTGGCTGGAGTGTGTCAGCAGTTCCTGCATGATGAAGGCATTGATGCTATGGACT
>OMLM01020199.1:20225-34546 GCA_900302695.1 Helostoma temminkii | reverse complement strand
GTTATTATAATTATTATTATTTATTTATGTATTTATATATATATTTGCTTTAAAACTACACCTGAGCAATCAATCAAAATTTTAATTGACTTCAGGGCTGAAAAGGGTGAACAAGGCTAGTGGGCATTTGGATCTATAAGTGACATGAAGTGAATGTTCTGATCCTATTATAGTTACATCTATATTGTAATTATTATTGTGTACACTTGTTAGATTGGTTTTTGAATTGTGCTGTAATGGCTGATAAAATAATGAAACTGAAACTGGCTTTTAGATAAAGTTATTTTACATTTCTACACCACTTTGACTATGTGTTCTGCAGGGTCCTGGTCTATACTATGTGGACGATAATGGGACACGTATGTCTGGCCGTATGTTCTCTACTGGCTGTGGGAACAGTTATGCCTACGGTGTGGTGGACAGTGGCTACAGAGAAGACATGACGGTAGAGGAGGCCTATGAACTGGGCCGTCGAGGTATCACTCATGCTACTCATAGAGACGCCTACTCAGGAGGGGTGGTTAACAGTGAGTACACTCTGATGATCTTAGCTGTATCACAAAGTATTTATTTACTGCATATATGCATTTGTTCATCTCCATGTGTGTTTTTGTGTTATTGTGTCTTGTTTCTCTAGTGTACCACATGCAGGAAGACGGCTGGATAAAGGTGTGTAAGGAAGATGTATCAGAGTTGATTCATCGCTACAGGAAGGGAATGTTCTGAGTTCTTAAAATCTGATCAAACTCAACACTGTAACAACCATCTAATAATGGGGTCATCTTCCAAAATGATGTAGTTTTTCTTTATGTTGAAGATAAAAAGTTGTTTGTATGCAAAAATTTAATTGTTGAGATCTGATTTTGGAAAGAATTTCACAGCAGTATGTGTGTAGGAAGTGTGATGTGCATTTTTGATTTTGTGTCAGAAATGTGTCTATACTTAACTGTGTAATGTTGGCACATATACGATAACATCTGATACCTTATTATTTCTGTTAACTCTCATCTCCAATTAAAGACTGTTGTTTAGCTCAGTGCTTTATCCTGTAATTTTTAACCTGAACTGGTTATGACATTTTGTTGCCTTAGATATAAAGCAACATTTCTCTGTCATTCTCCACTCTGTTATATATTCCATACGTACGGGGATACCTCTTTAAGACACCGGTCTCACACCTCAGAGGATGCTTTACAGCTTAGATAGAAGTCGTGAGAACAGGGTGCAACAGACAATCCTCTCTTAAGTGTGTGCACGTATGTGTTGTGTGGAAGTGTTATCTGTCCAGTTACCTGTAAGATCGGGCGGCATTCAAGCAGACAGCCTCCCTGGACGTTATCTCAGCATTTGTGAGTTGTTTGCTGGCTCGCTGTTGTGGCGGAGACAGGGGTTGCCGCTATGCTCTAGCCACACTTTCTGGTTCACTCTGGTGTGCGCTGTGGTGAGAACCGCCCTCAGTGTTGGGTCAGTGGACTTGGCTCTCACTCTGGACAAGGGTCCATGTTGCCTGGCTTTGGTCGGCTTCAAGTGAGTAAGCAGAGTCCTTGTCACATGTCTGTTTTTGTGTGTGTGTGTGTGTGTGTGTGTGTGTGTGTGTGTGTGTGTGTGTGTGTGTTCGCATGTGCATGTTTGGTGTATGTTTTTATGTGTTTGCACCTAATATAATCGTAGGCTACACTGCTCTGTTCTGGAATTTACAAGAAATAAAAATATAATAAATATATATTATAATAATATATAATAATATATCAAGACACTGAAAATGCTTGAGTTCACAAAAGGTCTTGAAATGTTGAACACAGCTATAATTGCACTTTGCGCTAATCAGATAATCTGTGAACGTAGTAGACTGATGGAACATTTTTGTTGTTTAAGTTCACACATATGTATATGTATATTCATTCAGTCATCAACCAAAATGTATTTGAATTGAAAACCTTTGTTTATTGTGTCAAATATTGTTATGCGATTAAAACGTGATTAATCTAGATTGATTAATTACAAAGCCTGTAATTAATTAATTTTTTTTTATTGCGTCCCACCACTAATATATGCCCTGGTCCCCCTTGTTCCTGGTCTGACCTGCAGGGATGCAGGCGGTCTCCTTATGCCTGGCAGTGCTGCTTAGCATAGGACCACAGCCTCGCTTTGAAAGAAATGGCTGTGTGAGATTCGAAGTCTATTTATGAATGGCTATGTCAGTTGACGCCAGTTAGAACAACTTCATGTTCTTCCTCCCACCTGTGAATGTGAACGTTGGTTAGGATAGGATAAGGTGTATTTTTTCATTTTCATGCAATGGGTGTCCTGGACACCACTGCCTCACCCCATTAGTCTGTTTCCTACGTCAGGCCATGTTTTTTCCTTCAGTGCACAAGTCATTGGTTCAGATGTAGCATGCCACTTTAGGACAGTGCCATGACTGTCACTGAGATGTGCTCTGTCCTCTCCTGCGAGGATGTTGATTCATTGTAGAGTTGCCTTCTGGCCCCTCTCAGTTTGATGACACTGGGTTGCACCGCTCTCAGCCAGTGGGCATGCACATCGCGTGCCTGGTTTAAAGAGATGGCCTATAATCCTTTCATCATTTAGGTGGTCTGCATCATGCATGTAGTTCAATATCAATGGAGTGGAACAGCTGGATTGTGTCCCCTCACTCTGGTGAACTGTCTCTTCATGGCACTCTTTGCCCTGTCTCAGTGCTGCCATTGCCAAAGTCAGCTACCTCACATTTCCACACATTGCACAAGTGTTTGCTGCCTGCAGTGTGTAGTCATCCCCCTGTAGGACTTGGAGTGTTGTCCCACAGGCTCTTCAACACCCACCTTTTGAGCAGCTTGGGCGTGCCATGCATTCTCTATCGTTCGGACTATCACTCTGCCTCTAGGCTGCTCGGAGACTCCGAGAATACTTTATAGCTTACATAGTAGACGTGACCACAAAAAACTATGTTTCATGCGCCCTGACCACAGGAGGTCATTTCCCGTATATATGGAATATGTAATGGAGTGGAGAGATGGTCATTTTTCAAACAAGACAGTACTGTATAAATAATATTTTAGTTCTTTATGTCTATGTCCTAGTCTGCTGTCAACCATATATGTATTCAAGTGTGTTATCACACTGTGTAAGGTGAGCTATGTTGTAGTTAAATATATAATTTTCAGCTGTGGAAGTAACATTATTAAGCATCATCTCATTGAATTTGGTTTTACATTTGCACTACCAATAGTGAAATGTTACCACAAATATAAAAATTTGCCAGACTGGAGAAAATCATTTAACCTTTTTTGTTTGTTTTTAAAGGCATTATTTATCAATAACTACTAATACATCCATGCCAGCATGTAAACTAATGTCTGTAAACTGTCTTTGTATATTGTAATTTAGCTTAGAACATCATATAGGTTGAGCACACAACACAAAACTTTCGATCATGCAGAATTGACAACACCCTGTAATTAATTGGGTGTGATGTAAACTCAACCTCAGAGCTTTTGCCAGCAGAGGTATTCAAATTTAAAATCAACTTTTGTTGAATATTTACTTTTATTATTGTTAACAACAACCACAACAACAATAATAATAAGCATTTGCCTCACAAAGTGCTTAACACAAGAATAAAAACTGTGGATAAAATAGAGAAACATTCATAGACAGAACAACCATTAAATAAGCTGAAAAATAATAAATAAATAACACAGCAAATGTGAAGTAATAAAGTGTCATAAAACTGATTATTTCAGAAAAAACATTCAAGTTAAATCAAATCTGGTAATCTCCAATAAAAATATGTTTGTAGTTAGTTGCTGTCAAACTAGACACTAAGACTCTTTGCAAAAGGCTTAATATAGTCTGATAGTTGACCAGCACAAGAGATGAACTGGTGTAGGCATGGTTGGTAGCAGCTGAGATGGGACTTGAGATGGGAGCGGGAAATGCTGATTCGGGAGTGTAAGGATGAAAAAGAGTAGGGCAGGAGGAGAGGGGAACGATTGCTTCAACAGTTTAGAGGTAGAGGTGGGTGATCTAGATTTGTGCAGTTGTAGTCTGTCACGTGAAGAGGACTCAACCTTAGGCCTTGGAAATGAAGAGAGTTGCGGTACAATAACCTCAGGTTTGGGAACTGGAAACCTTGCAGATTCTACGCAGGGCAGGCCTCTTTCAGGATCCCCCAACGCATGGATGAGGTCATCTGGTAATGCTTTAGATTACAGCCTGTGACATACCATGCAATTAACCTGAATTCATGTGATCAGCTTATGACACTGCTGAGATGTTATGATGATTTCCTGAGATACACCTGTAAGTACCCAATAGACATATCATTATTGCGCGTAACACAGAACAACAATTTGCATACTGCAGTATTTGCAATCTGTAGGTATACATGATATAAATATACAAGTGACTTGGAGGAAACATAGAAGTGAAGAATTTTTAAACAGTAATGTCATCAGCTGCCCGTCAGATTTCAGTGCAACTGTTCGCTTCGCATCGCTTCTTCCTCCTGTGTGAAAACATGCACACCCAAAGAGCCAAAAGTAAAATAATCTACCATAAATGTTTGTTCAGTTAAATTTTACAATACCACAGATTTATGTGTCCAAAATATCAAATGGTCATTAATTTAGTGCTAATATTTTTTAAACTACGTAATTCTCAATTATGCTGGATTGGAAGCAAAAACAGGTTTTAATCTGGATGAACAACATTAAGACTCGCATATGAATTTAAGTGACATCTCATTCCTAATCCATAGGGTTCAATATGACGTTGGTCCACCCTTTGCAGCTATAACAGCTTCAACTCTTCTGGGAAGGCTGTCCACAAGGTTTAGGAGTGTGTTTATGGGAATTTTTGATCATTCTTCCAGAAGCGCATTTGTGAGGTCACACACTGATGTTGGACAAGAAGGCCTGGCTCTCAGTCTCTGCTCTTATTCTTCCCAAAGGTGTTCCATTGGGTTGAGGTCAGGACTCTGTGCAGGCCAGTCAAGTTCATCCACACCAGACTCACCCATGTCATCCATGTCTTTATCATGTCTTTGTCAACCGCCAAACCCAGAATCATCCATCAGATTGCCAGATGGAGAAGCGCAATTCATCACTCCAGAGAACGCGTCTCCACTGCTCTCGAGTCCAGTGGCGGCGTGCTTTACACCACTGCATCCGATGCTTTTATCCTATCACAGTTCCACGCTGGAATTCGCTGAGCTCCTGAGAGCGACCCATTCTTTTACAAATGTTTGCAAAAACAGTCTGCACACCTAGGTGCTTGATTTTATACACCTGTGGCCATGAAAGTGATTGGAACACCTGATTCCGATTATTTGGATGGGTGAGCGAATACTTTTGTAATATAGTGTAACTCACCAAGTCCATGAAGGTGTATTTGTCATCTAGGCTTTTGGATTCAGTTCCTTCATAACATTAGAGGTGCTCACAGCTGTCAAGTTAGATACATATTATTAGTCCACATCCTGACACTCCGTCAACAGTCTTTAACACTAAATCCAAAAACCTTTTTCCAATATACATTATGCATGTAAGAGAAGTTAGTAAAACAAGTTTAATGTAAGAGATCGAGGGTGCTTGGCTGTAATAAAAAATTATTGTGTCATTATTATATAGTGTCACAAATGTCTCTTCCTGCTCACACAAAACTGATGACTTTCACCTTTTGTTTAGATCTTTCATTATATCCTTTTGCAGATGAACCAGGTTGGGAAAGAAAATGTATATAAACACTATGGGATCATTTACTGCTATTGACTGCTTTCTAATAGTGGTGGATTGCTACAGTTGGAGACTAAAGTAAATACGCTACAGAAGGGCCTTAGAGACACAAAATCCACTTTCTGGAGTGGGTTAGTCAGGGCTCAGATTTCAACTCAATAGGGATGCTGTGGAATGACCTCTAAAGAGACGTTCACACCACACATCCTAAGGGTATGGCTGAGATGAGGCAGTTCTGTGAGGATGGGCCAGTGGTCCATAACTGGTTTAACCAGTTATTATAACATTACTTTGTATGTTTAAAAGGTATGTTCAATAAAGACGTGGTACATCATGTCTGTGTTTTATGAGTTTAGGAATATTTGTATTTATAATTATGACTTTGGTGAAGATTAGATCACATTCCATGACCATTTTATACAGACCAAACCAAAACACTGCAAATGGTTCATTTACTTTTCTTAAAATCCATGTGCTACTGCAGTACTACTGCAGTTATAAATTACATTACAATATAACATTACAAATACCTTCATTGGTTCAGATCACAGCTTTTTTCAGTTTGGTGACAACATCTTTCTTTACACCAGAGAGCTGAAACACACATAAAAGTGTTTCACCATTGATTGTTTAGACTCCTCAATATATATCACACCTCTGACCACACTCTACCTGCATGTGAATTTTATTTTCAAGCTGTCATCATTAAATTGTGGAGCTGTTTGTGTTTGCTTTGTTTTTGTGCGTAACGTTGTAGTTAACATGTAGTTACTATAACTATCATCCTGGTGACCCAGCCATAACCTTCCACTGAATAATGATCTATCTTATGGGCGTATGAGGTTTTATGACTACATTAAATTAAAAAAAAGAAGAAAAAAAGTCAAATTAAGATGTATCACTGTATCATTACAAGATTTCACTTTGACCACAAACGGAAAATGCCAAACTGAAACTAAATAAACTAGGTTATATCACTAAATCTAAATGCTATTTTGGTATTTATATATATGAGCTATCATAATTCATAGCATAAAATATCCTATAAGTTAGTAATGTCAATTTGTACCACACCAAGATACTTTGGATAAAGGCATCTGCCAACTGACAAAATCTCCTTGAAAAGGGGAACATAAGGATGTGGTATCACAAAAGACAGAAAACTGGAAAATTTGGAACTTTATTGAAGCAAAAGTAGAAAACGAATCATATACAGAGCAACCTTATTTGACATTTATTAACCCAACACAAGAAGAGAATGTTAAGCTGTTAAATTTGGACATTTTTGCAAATGTCCACTGTATCTAAATGTTAACAAGAATAGTTTCTATAACATATGTATTTCTATCTATAATCTCAGCTAAAATTAAAATACAACGTGAATCAAATCCAAAGACATAAATAAGACACAAAAAAATATTTTAATTAAGAAAAATCTCAATTACAAGCCATTATTTGCTACTTTCTTAAGCCTGGTTGAAATTAAAATATTTGATCATTTTAATCAAAACAAATATACAAGCATAATATTTACACAACTACAAAATAAATCTTATAATGATGCTTGTATTTTGTGTTGGTGTACATAGGGCTGGCAATACTGATATCTACTCAAAATACAAATAGTCAATGTTTTTGTAATTCAATGTTTCATATTATAGATGTACATTTAGAGAGGGAATTCACAGTCTTCATTTTTAAATGTTGCTCATAGAGTTGTAATCTTGTTCCCAATCAATTTATCTACAGTTTGACAAATATGTTTTATATTTTTCAAGTTTGTATGATCAGTTTGCCAGACCCATGGGAAAATATAGGAAAAGAGGAATGCATGTATATGGATGGGTGTATTTATGTAAATGTGTATATCAATTTTGATTTTAGCAGAAAATCCCAACACCAGAAAAATGAAACTGTGACTAGAGTGGATTTGTTTCTGATAAACACACAAACCTTTAAATCAACAAAATATGTCTGAAGAACATTGTGTTGCTTTTGTTATTGGCAATATCATGCTTTAATTCTTAACGCATGAGAAAAAAATGTCATCCTTCATCGTTTTACCAAAATTTAAGAAAATTCCACTTTTATTTATTTTTTATATCAAATGATCAAAATCATTAAATGTCACAACTGATGCTGATGTTTTTAAAAATCTATTAACTCACTTTTCAAGTTTGTTTTCTTTCTACTTGAATCATTAAGAAAGTACTTTTTCCAACCCTGACTCTGTCAATGTATAATATCAATGATGAATAAACAATGTATTCCCATGGAGAATTTGACGGCACCTCTACTTGGTGTAAAAGTCCATAAACCTAAAAAGAAAATAGAAAACAAGTTTATAAAAAATTATTTACCCCAAATGCTCATTTCAATTCCACAAAGCAAGATACAGTACAACATTTTTAGAGCTATATATATGTGTGTGTTTCAGACCTGTCTTTAGTAAACCATATATAAATGTTTTATTTTAGCTTTGCTTCTGAAGTAAAATGTTTTTTAATAAACCACTCACTGTTTTTCTAAATGTTTATATCCAAGGGTATTTCTACACTTTATCTGATGTGACACTTCACTTGTGTTGTAGAACATCAACTCAAACTCAAAGATTTTCTTTATAAATTAAATGTGTAATAAAATCTTAACAATGGACAATTAATCACAAAGTACTATTTTGCACAGTTTTAGGAAGCTTAGTTTGACACTTGAATTAACTCACTGTGTTCAGGGTGGTGTGTCTGCTGTTTATGCTTTTGGATTCAGTTCTTCCATGACATCAGAGTTGCTCACAGCTGTAAGGTTAAAAAAAAATTAGTCCAGAAGTCCGTTGTAGTCTAAAAGTGCATGTCAGGTTAAAGGAAAATCGAATGAAAACAAGTTTTACTTACGAGATGGAGGTCGTTTGGCTGAAATAACAAAAAACAATGTCATTTGAATGTCATTTCACAGATATGGCGTCATGTCTGCAGTGGTAAACATCCAAACTGATTTGGTACTAGCTTTAGTCTGATTCTGCATCAAAATACCGATCAATGCTGCGCTGATAACTTGTGTCTTTTCTCCATGTCCCTGACCTAAAACACCAGAGTAAAGTTGCTTTGATACCGCTGATGATACCGCCATTCTAATATGGCTTTCTTTTTTTTCTGCACAGTACTTATATAACATAGTTTTGACCACCAACCTCTTCTGTCACAAATTATAGGAAAACAGAGGACCTATTTGACTGAAATCAGGTGCAGTCAAAATGCAAGCCTAATCACTTCAGACAAAGGTGGTATAGGAGGATATAGCGTTTCGGTGACTTGTCCACCTCAGCATGTAGTCAGGACGGGGAATCGAACCTGCAAACCTTGGGGTTGAAAGACAACTGCCCTACCAATTGAGCTACATGCTGCCACATGCATTTTTAGGGTCTGGTATTGCACACACCAAGAGTCTGAAGCATGCCCAAGCCTCAGTCATAATCCACTTGTTAGTCAAAAACAGGCGTTGCATATCACTGATCGTCACTTCATTTCTTTTGGAGGTAGGACTACCATTAAATGAGAAATTTTTTTTCCCTTTTTTGGAGTATATGATATATGAGATTTAAATGCTGCGCAATGCAATTAGAGTTGAGCACTGAGCAATAATGAGCCAGAGCCTCATATGGCCTGGAGTGGAGGAGCGGCGCTAGCTAACAGGTCTGTGAGTGAGGAGCAGAAATTCTCTAGGCTCAGACAGACATCACACAAATTTTGTAGTAGGGGGTTCACAGGTTAAAGTTAGTTTAATGTCTGGGCCAATGTTTGTCTTTAGAAGCTAGGATACAAATGCATGTGTAAGAGTAGCTAATATTGTTGTGTTACACTCTCACCATTCTTCTTTCTGTAAATGATGAATCCAATCACACCGATGAGGGCAACAAGAACAACCACTGCAATGATGATTATGATCATGCCCATGGATTTCTCTGTTGAGAAAACAACAAACTAATTACAGATGATACAGGTTGGAAGAACATCTATCTGCCAGAATTAAACCCTGTACATGGACATGTATTTGTCCTATTGTTATTGTTTTGGTTTATTGTTTTGGTTTGTCTTGAACTGCCCAAATAGATCAAATTAATAAAATAGGTACAGGACTTTGTCAGGATCACATGATACAAAGTTTGGGCTTATGTTTTGGTTTAATTGTGACCAAGTTCTTACAAGGATATAAGAAAAACCTGTCCGAAATACAACACAAGGAAAAGAGAACAGACACAAAAGTCCATACTTAACCTTAGTCTTACCGTTGGTCTTGATCACTGCTTTGTCCAGTTTGGTGACAATGTCATTCTTCACACCAGAGAGCTGAAACACACAGTCGTACTTGCTCCAGTCCTCAGGTTTGATTGATGAAAGGTCCAAGTCAACACTCATCTGGAAACTTCCATCATTGTTGGGGAGGATCTCTCCTTTGTCCACGTCCTGATGAAGCTCCTCTTTATCTTTCCTCCAGAACATATCAGCTCTGTCAGGGTAGAAACCTGTAGCGTGGCAGCTGACTGGAGAGGAGGGAGTCTTCTGGAGGAGAGATAGTGAGGGACGATCTAGAGAGAACAAGAAAGACCGCAATGATGTTTTCTATTACTTCAACAAATTTATTATACATTCTGTAATGTTTTACAGAATGTACATTGCTGTAAAAAATATTTGCCCCCTTCAGGTTTTTTTTGTTTTTTTTTTTGCATATTTGTCACAAATGATTCAGATCACCAAACTAATATTATTATTATTACACAGCTTGTTTCCCTTAATAAATCATAATTTATAAAGTGTATTTTGTATTTACTCTAGTAATCTTTGCTTAATATTTAAATTAGTTTGATGATCTGAATCAGTGTAAAGAATATGCAAAAAAATCCAAAATGTGTTATTATTAGCTACACATCCTGATATAAACTCTGTGGCATATACAATTAAGAAAGAGGGTGCTAGGACAGAGAAAAAGGAGCAGATTAAAAAAGTAGAATGGGAAGATTAGAATGTGATGAGGACAGTGAGTGAGAGAATGCACGAAATCAGTGTAAAAAATGTATAATGCAAAGACGTGAGAGAAAAACAGGGAAACTCCTGTTCAATGATACGGTGAACGTTCATGTCACAGTAATGTTAATTTCAGAAACAACAATTGTATGCTAACATTGCTTTGTACATATGTTTTTACCTGTTCTCAGCAGAGAGCTCTTCCCATAATTCACATACTTCTTCACCCAATCAATACACTCCTGGGTAAGATACTCCCTAGTTCTGACAATGTCAGCTTTATCATTGTCCCACTTTTGTTTGGTGATGACAGCCTGTTGTTTTGGAGCAGTCCATGTCTGAGTCTTCAGGTCAAATGATATGAAGTCCTCTCCGTTATAACCATACTGCATGTAACCATTGGTGTTTTCAGTGTCATCCCACTCACAGCCATACATCCACTGGACAATATGAATACCTAAAAGAGACAGAGAAAGAAACTACTGTACTTGGTGTCTAAATTATTGTAGAAAGAAAAATATTATTAGTCTTGGCTTCAGCATACTCCTTTTTTGGTCTCATGAAAGAGATATTTGATAATTAATGACAGAGTAATTTGCCGAATAACTGACATTTGTTTCTAAAAAAAAAAGCTGATTGTCTAAGTTTTCTGTTGATTGGCTGATGACTCATTGACAAATCTTTTATCACTATATTCGGTTTTAAAAAATTCATTTTGAGGGGTCCATACAACAAGTCAAAGATTTTAGATAACGTGTCTCATTTTATTTTCATTGCTCCACTAGTAACAATACAATCTGAATAAGTTATTTTTGTTTGAGTAATTTTGGTTAATACTGTATAAATGTTTTTCACTCTAGGTTTTAATGCTGCTTCTGTGACACATAAATTTTCTCTCCAAAGGATCATTACATTCTTATCTTATTAAATGATTCTTTTTTTAAGGGTAAATTTTGCAGCAGAAGAGTTCATCTTGCCTCTACTTAATATTTAGAGCTCCATTGCTGATCATGTAATCACTATTTGGTTGATCAATAAATAAATCATGACGTGATAATTGGACTCAGTGTACCTCATGTAAAAACTGTGTTCATGAATTGCGATGTTTGACACAATTATGATTTTCTTGTAAACTGTTCACAATTATTTATATATAGTTTTAATTCATACCTTATTTTAAATTTAGTTTAATCTTTTATTTAAAGCAACTCAAAAGTGAGGGACAAAAACAGGAGAAAATAGGACTTTCTTGTGCAGTGACACTTCAACATGTGACTGGAGGAGCTAGAGATTGAACGACCGTCCCTGTGGTCGGTGGTCAAACTGCTCCACCTCCTGATACACAGCCATCCACATCTGTGGCTCAGGAGGTGGAGCCACCACCAGATATCTCAGAAAGCTGTGAAACAGTCCTGATCTATTTGTTGGTTTGTTCATATCATGTTCACAGTATTTCAGATGTGTTAAGGGAAGACAAACAAATAACTGTGTATGGATCGTTTCTGTCATCTTTCTTACGTAGAAACACGATTCTGAGTAGTAACTGGAATATCCAATGATTAGAGCGGTCACTGAAAGCATCATCAGCCCTTCCCTCTGTATTGTTAATGGTCTAGACAGGTGTCAATCTTCAGTGTTGGCCAATTACTGATGTTTAAGGTGACCCACCATGAATGTACAGGGGTGGGACTAAAAAAGACCAGATGAGAATCGGGAGATACGAGAGAAAAATAAGAGGAGACGACAAAGAAACGCTGGATTCATGTTCGGTGAAATGTGTTCAAACTCTGTTCTGTGAATACCAGAGTCTTAACGTGTATTAGTGGTTCCCTCTGCAGGAGAGTGTGAGCACAGCACGATCCGTTTTCTGTCAGTAACTTCATGAATTAAAGCCGCTGCAGGCTAACAGCTAGTTAGCTGCTCCATGCTAGCTGGAGGAGACGAGGCTGAGCGGGAAACACGAGTCTCTGAGTGAGGACGGACGATGGATCTGAAACCACGAAGTGACGGACGCTTGTGGCTCAGAGGGAGAAGGATTATTAGCGTCTGTGGATGTTTCGGATAGTGATCTTCAGCCAGACGCTGCCTCGCTAGCGCCGCTGCTCCAGGAACCGCTCAGCGGTGAAGCAGCGGACTCGGCCTCAGGACGGTGTTTGATCCCCGCTGGGGGACATCGCAGGACCGAGGCTCTGAAAAACACCGCTAACAGTTTCCTGAACTCTGAGAAAAGTGAGCACCGACAGGACGATTTAAACTGGGTTCAAACGAGCTCCAACAAGCGCGACGACGTTATGGTACCACAGACTGGTTTATAACAAAAGATCCCAGTTAGTCAGACTGTGTTGTTGTTGTCATGTGCTACAGCTGTTGCCATGGCGATGCGTGTGAGTTTGAGGCCGACTCCAGCAGTACGATGAGCCGAGCAGGCCTCTCTGCAGCCCGGTCACAGCCTCACCTCCTGTCTCTAGTCACTGCGGACACATCCCAGATGTGATAATCCAGCAGAGCCTCCTCAGTTCACCTCCTGTGCTGAGTGTTTGTTCCAGTGTGATGGCGACACATCCTGTTAAAGCAGAGCTGAGTGGACGGGCTACGTGTTTATATGTAGTTTAAAATGATATAAAACAAAGAGCGGCAGCGAAATCTGATGTTTGGATTTAATGACGTTTTTATTTTTTGGGGAAAGTGAGAAAATGTGATTATTAAGGTAAAAAGGGGCTCAGCATTTTAAATATGTTTCTCCATAAAAGATGATTATGTGATTATCGGTGTTTTTATCAGCTGCTTTTCCCGTCGATCGATAAACTGATTAATAGTTTCAGCTCTGTATAAACTCTGAGAAGGATCGTGTTAAATGTTCACAGCTCAGTTTTTATTTATTTATTCACTGATGGAGAGCAGGCACTGACGTCTGTTCATGTCAATATCAAAGTTAAATTCACTCGAAAAACGTTTTAGTGAAGTTTGATTCCCGTCGCCTCGTTAATCCAGTTACCGTCAGTTAATCTCAGTTAATCTCTCCTGTTAATCTGTGAACTAGTTTTCACTCGTTTCTGACCGAGTTATAAAACCTGGTTAAATGTGATGTTCCCTGTGAGGTTGGTGTTGGGAACACTGGCTCCAGTTTAGCTTCACTTCCTGTTAGTTCAGGTGTGTCTGCGTTATTTCTCGTCACTGTGGGTTTTTATTATTAACTGTGTTCACAGTGTTTCATCAGTGAAGCCACCTGAGCTGAACGATGACTGAGCAGCAGGAGCAGACTCTTGGTGTGAGCTACCGGAGCATCACGCTAACAAACATCTGATGGAGGTGAAGTGAAACCATGTGGAGCAGAAATGGAGGATTTTTAAACCACAGTTTGACTCTAAGTTTACTTTAATGGAGCTGTTTAGTTTTTATCAGTGTAGTTTGTCAGAGTAATTATTTTATTTCCTGGTTTCACACGTGTTGGTTAAATGTTTCTCACAGTCTGGTGTAATATTATATGTGTAATTTTGTAATTTGACTTTAGCTGGTGTCGACTGCAGCTGCTGAAATTTAAAGGTGTTTACTTCAGGAGGTGTGA
>OMLM01020199.1:6218-20205 GCA_900302695.1 Helostoma temminkii | reverse complement strand
CCAGATGTGATAATCCAGCAGAGCCTCCTCAGTTCACCTCCTGTGCTGAGTGTTTGTTCCAGTGTGATGGTGACACATCCTGTTAAAGCAGAGCTGAGTGGACGGGCTACGTGTTTATATGTAGTTTAAAATGATATAAAACAAAGAGCAGCAGTGAAATCTGAAGCTCATGTTGGTTAAATGTTTCTCACAGTCTGGTGTAATATTATATGTGTAACATTGTAATTTGACTTTAGCTGGTGTCGACTGCAGCTGCTAAAATTTAAAGGTGTTTACTTCAGGAGGTGTGAAGATGATGTTTGTGTGGAGAAACGCTGATTTCTCTTCAACCTGACCTATGTGAGATCAAACGTTTCTGATTAATGGTCAAAACAGTGAATTGAACCCAAATGTTTAGTTTATTCTAAAAGACTTGTTGTTGTCAGTGAGTTAAATGAAGGTTTCTGAAGACCTGGACCTGGATCATCAGCTGAATCTGCTCTAACGCATTATTAAATAAAAATAAAGGAAACACAGAACCTGCTAAATGTGTTTTTTTTGTTAGAGAACAGGTGTCAAATATTTAACTGTTCCTGTATTAAAGAACCTGAATCTGATCTCTGCTGCTCACGACAGAAATGCAAACCCTTCTGATGTAAAATCTGCGTTCAATGACACCGACTCTAACAGACGTTCATCTGTGAATCAAAATAATCATTAATAATAAAAACAAATGTCAGTTAAACTGGAGAAGAATAAGATTGGGAACTATAATAATGATAATTAATACTGATACAGTGAATTGTTTTATGGTTCAGCTCTGTTTTAGAAATAATGAAATAACTGATTATTTTGCCAAATAATAAATACATGTTAAATGAAGACAGGTTTAATATATTGTATTTTTCATATATTATTTTTATATGTTTTTAATTTTATTTCTACGTGATGTCCAACTCTCTATAACTAACAATCCTTAGATGTGTTTTAAAACACTTCACCAATGTTGTGTTAAATAACGACACTACTATTATAATTTTTGTGTTGGTTTTAAAGTTTAGTTTTTAACACATGCAGCTCATCAAGTGTTTGTGTTAAACATGTTTACTCCTCTCTGTCTCAGTCCTGATCTTTATTAGTTTCCTGCTCCTCCTGTGGAGTCAGTGTGTTCACCCTCAGTCTCACTGTGTCTCCACACTCTCTCACACTCCCTGTTTTCTAATGTCCCTCCTTCACTGTCAGACCATCACACACTCTCACATGTTGTTCAGTTCCAGCAATCAGACTCAGTATTTAGGTAAACAAAACAAACACTCTCTGTCAGATCAATAATTCATCTCCATCTTAACTGTGACTCTCTATTCAGCTTCATGGTTCCATCCCTGTATCCACTGGACTGTTCCCTGGACCTGGTCTCAGCCTGTCTCCTTTGTCTCTCAACCTAAACTGAAACTGGGTTTCAGTCTCCTCCTTGTTTGCGAGCTGCAGCTCTCCTGCTGATGAAATGTTTTCATGTCTGAGATTAATGTGACTGATGTTTCTCTGCTGTTGTTCATGAGGAGACTCTTATTGTGAAAGCTTTGAGCTACTACCCATTGTAAGACATTACAGACTTTTATGTTGAAGAGTTGTTTCCTGATTTATGTTCTTTAGGTGATTTATGTTAAACTGATGTCGACAGTTTCTCTTGTTCTTTTAAATCATCATTTACCTTTATGTTACACCTTTGTGTTAAACTTCTCCTGACACAGTGTCTGTGGTTCACATCAGTAACATGTCAACATTAACAACTGTTTTACCAAACACTGTCGCATTCTAATGTTAGACTGGATTCAGGAAATGTTTGTCTTCGTCAAATAATGATTTAACTTCTATTGATCAATTTTCTGTTGTTCAAATTCGTTGCTGTATCTTTTCAGCACGAAACAAGACACTCAGACACCATGGTCAAGTAAAGTCAATCTCATCATCTACTTAATATTTTATTTACAGCTCAAACTAATGACTCATGTTTATTTTTCTAAATCACTTTTAATATCTCAAACTAGTGAAATGTCTGAATCTGTGAATAAAAAACTAACAGATAAAACATGGTGAGGATGTGTGTTTACATTTGTTTGGGATGGAAAATATATACACCCTTGGCCAGAAGTTTTGAGAATGACAGAAATGTTATGTGTTCACAAGTCTGCTGCTTAAGGGTTTTTAGGTGTTTCCATGGTATACCATGAAAACATCAGACAAAAAACACCTAAAAACCCTTAAGCAGCAGACTTGTGAACACATAACATTCTCATTCTCAAAACTTCTGGCCAAGGGTGTTCCTTTTTATATCAATAAAAAAAGAAACAGAAACAAACCTCCAGTTTGGTTGAGGCGCTGCTTTACAGTTTCAATGTTGGCTTTGAAGACCTGGTGGGCACCTGAAAAACTACCAGTCTCCCTCTCCCAGTACTGTGGATTATCTGTTGTTGCTTTGCTCATCCAGTCCTGTTTGGGTTCTGCCTTCATGGTGTTGCTGTCATAGTAAACCATCTGAGCTTCATCAACCATCGCAACAACAACAAACTCCGGGAAGTTTGGGACTTGAGAGGACGCAGTGTAGAAATACTTCAAAGAGTGAGTCACTGTAAGAAAAAGTTAATGGATTGATTTCAGATTTCTTCATTATAGTTTATAAATCACTGAACAATGTTATTTTCCTGTGCTAAAACTCAAAATGATCAAAGACCAAATATCTGTTATGCATTCAATATATCAATCATCCGTACATATATAATTTATATTCCTCAATGCATTTATTTAGTCTTGAACATTTATATTAAAGCTAAACCAGTTGTAATATGTTGATACTAAATTGATCACAAACATCATTTTTTTTATTTTTAAACCTACATATGCTACAAAGCTTTCCACTATTCATTGTTTACACTCCTCATTATATATATCACACCTCTGACCACAGTCTACCTGCATGTAAATTTTATTTTCTATCCTCAACAAAATAAAACCAATTTTTTTGATTATATTAAGTTTCTAATATTCTCAAACTTTAAGATTATAAACTGATAAATGACAAATTTCTTTTTACAGGGTATTTAGAAAAGTCTAATATGGAGTTTATGACTTTATTGAAATTAAACAAAGCAGTTCATTAGTTTGGACACAGGTTGCTTTACATTTACATTATCTGTTGTTAATGTCACGTTTATTCCCACAGCCATTACTTTCAGTTTTGATTTGTGTCCAATGGTTTAGTATATATTTTTAAATACAAGAGTATTTAACAATATATATGGAGTACGATTATATTTTTCAACATTATATCATTATTATATCATCTATACTATTATTTTCTTATTCTTTTTAAAAAGATCCACCAGAGAAAATTTTTAGAAGGTGATTGAGTTTTAAAATTATTGTCATGTATCATGTTACAATGTCACTCAGTAAAAACAAAACCATTAAGTTATTCGGCTTCAGCAGGCGTCAGAAAACAACACCATCAACTGAGTGGATGGTTCAAACTTAAACTTTTTTTACACAGTGTAAATGCAGTGAGATGTTATAGGACTGTATAATGTGTTCATCACAGCTAATAAATGAAAAGGCTATTGAAGATTTTTAAATAATTATTCTATAAATAAGTGGTGATTATTGTTAATAAATTAACAGCATGACAGTTATTTTAATTCTTGTTTTTCAAGACTGAAATTACAAACTGCTCAATAGACTCTTTGTTTTTACACTGTTCCCTGTGTTATTATGTTACTTTTTTTATTATTAATTTGTGAGACTGGTGGTGGGAAATTATTCTGCTGTTTAGGCCTGAGCCATCTAGGACATAACAACTTTAATGGTGCTGATAAAATAAATGAAAATAATTTAACTAATAAAGGAAAAGGGAAGAAGAATATCTGTAACATAATGAGTTTGATAACGCTGTATAGACATTTTATACTCTGCAAACAACCGTAACTTCAGACAATCATACAAATTAAATTAACAAGTAGGATCAACCAACTTAAAACAAATGTTGAACTCACCTGCTGCAGCTCCGTGGATTCCCAGGAGAACCAGGAAAATAAAGATCTTCATGATGAGACTTTCGTCTGAATCTGTTGGCTAAATGAACCGTGAATGTTTCTTTGCGCTACAAAACGCTCCTACCTGATCCAGCTTCAGCTAAGAACTGAGGGAGAGACAGGGAGAGATGAGGACATCATCTCCAAATGAACCAATAGGATTTTAGTCTGAGCGCAAACGTCACTTAAATCTGGGTTAAATTGATCCACTGAGGTTAGTAACGAAAGTGAAAGTAAAAAATGCTGCTTTTAGTCTGAATAAAAGAAGAGGTGAAAAGGGGATGGGGGATCATGGTGGAAGGGACATAGTTTTGGTTTCCAACATATGACAAGAATATTTTAACTGAAGCTCCTCAATCTGATAATGGTTTAGTGGCTATAATTGGATGTAAAGACCAGAGCAGAATGGTCTGAAATGTTTTTTTGGGAGGTCAGAGTCACTTCGAGCTGCAGATCAGATGCTCTGGAGTTTGTGGGAATATTTGTGGGATATTTATCAAAATATCATCAAACAGTAAATATTTCAGTTTGGCTTCACTTATGTCACAGAGACTAAATGTGGTAGAGAGCTCCCTCAAGTTGTTTAAACTTTAAGTTAGTGCAGGTCAGTTTCTTAGTGTGTAGACAAACAAACATTAACAAGATGAAAAAAATATATCTGTAATATTATATAGTACAGATAGATATTTTAAACATTTTACTTCTGTTTTCATTTCAAAATAAAACTAAAGAACCAAATTAAGCAGAAAGAGTCAAAGAGCTTTTGAAACAAAAACATAAAATCAACTCTGTCCCACAGCTACATGATGTGTCTGCAGCTACTCTGAAAATGTCTCCACTAAAAGGAAATGTAACCTGATGATGCCGTTCTTCATTTTGCTTTATAGTCTGTTTTAATCCACAGTCATGATCTCTAAAGTAAAAAAAAAGCTTAAAGAAAAAAAAATCAACACAGATCTTTAGACTATGATTAGGACTATGTATTCATCACAATATTAGCAAATAAAGAAAAAGAAAATGGATTTAGTTTCAATGAACAGCCTCACAGCACCACACATTACAGTAACTAACTTTAACAAATCTGAATTCCTACAAATTATGTTTATGTGACAAGTGCAGTCCAATAACCAGAGAATAAATATAAAAATAATTATTAACAGAAACACTTTATTTATATATCATATATCATATCACACAGTGAAGGCTGCAGGTAGATTTCCTGGTAAATCTACTAATGAATCTAATAACGAAGCTTTGCCTAAGCTTCACCACAGCAGTGTGGTACAGTGTTCGCATGTTTCACCATCACTTTTGAACAAGATGTTAAACTCCTTCACTTGGGGCAACAATTCACTCTGAACCCAAAGGAAGCAGTCCACTGTTTTCCAGCAGAGAGCAATGGGCCCAGACTTCAAGGGGCTGACTCTCATCCCAGCTGCTTCAGACTTAAACAACCCCAGTGGAAGCTGAAGGTCACAGCTTGATGAAGCAAACTTAACCACATCATCTGCAAAAAGCAGCAAGAAGCACTCTGAGGTCCCTGGTTGGACACTCTCCTCTCCTGAGATCCTGTCCATGACATTCACAGAGAGGATCAGTGACAAGGAACAAAGCATCCCAGAGGATTTTATCTGTTTAAATATAAATCTAACACTTAAAAATGTGTCATAAAAGTTTTTCAGCACAAAATCCAGAAACTCTTTTAATTTACAGAGCGCACATCAGATCAGAGAAAATAGATCTGAAACAAGTTCAAATAATGAGTTGGACGACATGTAGCTGAAAACAAATAAAACAGAAATCATCTCAGTTGTTACTGTTGAAAATGGCAGAATTATTTTCAATGATGTCTCCTGTTCTACTTAAACTGATAAGTAAATACACATCTACCATAGATAATTATGCTATTGTCATATTTTCATTAAAAATGTATTTACAGTTCTTATTCAGTTTGAACAGATTTAGTTTTTCTTTATTTTGTAAAAAAATAAAGAGAAGCACAGTGATGAGGACCACAAGAATGATGATTGCAGTGATGAGCATGATAGTGATAAAACACTTAATGTGTGTTTTACAATAGGCTCCAGCACTCCTGTGACCCCTGCAGGGACTAAGCGGTATAGAAGATGAATGAATGTGTGTTTTACATTTACATTTTTGTGTCTAACTTTTACAGATAAATCAAGATGGATCCACACTAACAGTTCTATTTACAATTATTACACTCAACATAACATCTTTATGTTGTCTTTGTTTAATAATGTTGGTTTCATTCCTACGCTCACTAGCCACTTTATTAGGTACATGTGTAGGTGCCTAATTATTATGATAAAAAAGTTCATTGTGTTTTCCATTATACTGAAGGGTTTGGGGAAATAATCATGCTATTATTGGATATTTAATTATTTAATAACAAAAACTGTACAGTAAATTACATTTTTACTACCTTAGTTTTAAATTAATAGCAGTTAGCAAAGAAAAGTTACAATTGCTGAGTGGTGAAGAAAAGAAGAAACAACAGAAGATGAAGAAAACACATGATGGAGGTTAACTAATGAATATGTATGAGGATGTTTTTAGGGTATTAATTTTATGGATTTTGTTGTACAGATACAATTAAAATAAAGATTCTATTCTATTCTATTCTATTCTATTCTATGAATATCACTGTGTGTATGAAACTACAGAAATATGACTCTTGTCATGAATACTTGTTCTCAGTACAGTTCTCTTCATAGTTTATGTACATCTTCAGCCATTTGGGGCAGGATCCTGAATGAGGAAAAAGCTCTTCTGCTTTGACACAGCTTCATAACACTCTACATTGAGTTTGTTGATCACAGCCGAGTGATCCATGTCTCTGTCTTCAGGTCAAATGACTCCATCATAACCATATTGATGAAAACCATTAATCTGTCCAGTTTCATCATCCCATTCACAGCCATACATCTACTTCAAAATGTGACCACCTCAGAGAGACAGCAGTAAATTCAAGTAAACTTTTTAAAAAGTAAGATAAAAAAAAGTCAGTGTGTGGCCATGCTGTGTTTCATTCAAGCGTGCAAAAGAAGAAAAATGTTTATATTAAATCACTGGGTGTATGAACACAGTAAAACTTGAGGGGTGATGGAGGAAGGGTTGAGAAGAGGTCTAGATGTGTTAGCTCATGCATGTGTTGTTAAAGTAATTACAAGAAAAGTTTTTTTTTGCAACTGCTGACAGGGCAGCCACTCTACCACTTTTCTTATACTAGCCCAAACCAAAAATTAGTTTTAACATCATTATTCCTGATATTTCTTCACAGTTTACATGTAGGTTACTGGGCCTATGCTGTTGGCTTGATACCACTATGTCCTGGTTCTCTATAATAATAATAATAATAATAATAATAATAATAATAATAATAATAATATGTGTTTGCTTATATAACTTCACACTCTAAGTAACCTCACTGCTGCTCTACTTGTTTTCTTGGCTCCGTGTCTTGACTGGCACACTCACTCAGCCCCCACCACAGCTGCAGGCTGATAGCTGTGTCTCTTCTGCTGGAGTGTGCTCTCACTTGTACATGGCTTTTTGCAGCTTCAGCAAATACTACAGTCTTGTTGGTTACAGGTCTACCATATTACTTAATATATAGTTTCACCAGATTACTTTATATATTTTCAACATATAATCCCCCTTGGGGCATACAAACACCCCACAGTCTTTAACTCTTTCACGAGCAGTGTTAAGACATCAAACATCATCATTTAGCAAAATATCAATACTTAATTCAATATTTCAACTTACAGTCATCATATCTGCAAGTGATGAGTCAACCATATACATTATTCTAAGTCAACAATGTATGTAATTTATTCAATCTAGTGGGGTAATCATGGTCCAGTCCGTTACATTTCTATTGAGAATATTGCTGGAAGCTGTTTTTGGTGTTAGGATTTCGGTTTGTAGCAGAGCTCAACATATATTGAAATAATAAGGAATGTGTCTCGGTTACCCTAATATATCTAAGTGCGGTGTTAGAGAGATGGTATATGTTATGTGTCCATATTAGGGTAATGACTTGCGTCATTCTTAAAGGCCACCTATGTGATCTTAGTTAGGTCCAATTATTTCATAATCAGGCTTTGTTTGGTCATCGGGGTAGTTGTTACTGTGTCATCTTCGTCGATCTCTGTTTTTGCTGACAGAAGGCAAGAGGCTAGACCTTCACAGCCTCTGATAGGCCTCCACTTGACTTTTGCACGGGTCTCTTTCAGCTAGACATTTCTTAAACTCCTTCTGACGTTTTGTCCTGTGCCTTCTGCTTTACTAACTCACTCAAATTCTGTCTGAAAGTCTGAAAATCCATCCCTTGTATGCCCCCTTGTGCGCGCTTTCAGTTCTCTCACAGCTGTCACCAGCGTGTGCCAGCTGTTGTGGAACGATTCTTCCTGTCCAATCCTGATGAGGTTCCTGCTCCTGGATCCACCTCCATCACATAGGCGTTCGGCAACACGGTGGGTGTTGTAGACCATGCTGGAGTAGGCTGCTGCCACTGCTTCATGTAGTAGTCTTGTTCCAGTTTCAGAAACTGTGGAGGCGGCCACCATGATTGTGGCTGAGAGCCCTGTGCTGCTCCTCGGTTCGGTGCAGATGGTTGCCACTGCGACAGCTGGAACTCTCGTCCCAGTTCTGGGTATGGTGGGAAAGGTTGTTTATTTTCTGGCCCATTCATCTCAATGAATCCAGAATGTCTCTTCATCGTGTCTGCGACACAAACACAGGATTATTTTCACCCACCAATACTGTATCTCCCTGGGTACTAGCTGCTGTTTCTTATAGTCCATCACAGAGGGTTGAGCAAAAAGTGATAGTTGTCATCATACTACATACCAATAACCTGTTTTTACACTTGAGGCCACTTTTTCCTGACTGTACTATGCCTTTCTTTGTGCTAAATAGAATCAAAGCTCCTACTCTTACTGTGATAACAACTTTTTCTCCTTTTGTTGTCAATGGAATGCAATTTGTTTCATCTACTATGTCACAATCATATCTTAGCTGTACTGTGTCTCTCTCAGCTGTAAATCCCTTTTCCATCTGATACACTCTAACTCTTTGACTCTGATTTCATAAGATGGGGGTAACAATGGATATCCTTTGGACTGTACTGAGTCTTTGGTGTGTCTGAGTTTAGTTTGTCATTGGCTTATCATAATGGGTCCATAAGGTAATAAATTTTAAACTGGCTGTAAGTCATCGTTATTTTGTTTTGGCTTTAAGCTTTTTTTTTTACTTTTTCTTCTTCCCCATAGTTTTAGTTAGTTTAAGGTAACTCCCTCTGGTTGTATCACTTCATACAGTGGTTTCATGTTCATATAGCCCGACTCACTGGAGGTGTCCCAGTTTATTAAATCTTCTAGGTATTGCTTAGTTTCTGATTCGCCTGTCTGCTGTACTGGAAATGATCCAGTGGACAGTCCCTTTGTGTGCATTACCAGGGATCTAATTAAAGGAATCAAGCAACAGAATAGTGACATTAATATTAGTATTATTACACCCAGAACTATCCCTATCTGAGTCAAGACCTGCTGCCATGGATGTGCCATCAGTTTGTCACACCATCCATTGTTGGCAGTGTTACAGTTGGATTTTTCCACATGGTCATTCCTCAGTTTTTTCATTAGCTCTAAAGCCCTAGTGACATTTCCCCCTTCCTCAGTGTGCATTGGAATAACTGTACAGCAGTCTTCTCCTATGATCTCATAGACTCCCTGGTCAGGTGAAATTAGAGTATCAAGCAATTTCTTATTGTGTGTCATGCACTTGTGGCTGCTTTAAAACACTTGTCCATGAAAGTACTGAGTTGACAAGATTAAATAATTCATTCCACATTTCTCTCTTTCTTATCTTGCCTCTAAGAGCTGCAAAAGTGAAATCCATTTCAGTTCAAGGCAACCACATAATCCTGCTGCTCATTGTGCTTTATGGTTTCTAATTAAAATACACAGAATATTATACTCATTCAAATACATGCTGACCAAGTAGTCACAACCACACCCTTTCTTCTAAAACACTTGTATGCTTCCATTTTGCGTGGTTTCTCTCATTATGACACGGCAGATTCAAACACGCCTTGTTTCTCTCTGACATTCTGTGCTGTCTTCCAGACTATTTGACACACAAACAATCCCAGTGGGAACTGAAAGTATGTAAAAAATCCAAAATTATGTTCCTTAAAAATGATTTAGGTCCTTTTTTTGTGACACAACAAACATTATTGATCTGAAACTGGCAAGTTACACTGAAGCAGATTAAATAGCTAATGCTTCTCCTCTATATCTGAGATCCTGTTGCTTACTGATATGAAGCAGATTCTAAAACTAAACATGGTCCAATACATCAGTGAAATGTAACATTTACTCAAATATTGCAGTAAATGTTCAACTCTCCAGTGATAGTTTGGTGATTTTGAATTAGATTTATGAGAAAATGTTTCATTTTCTTCAGCTGAATCAAACTCTGTTGGACAGCACTTTGTCGCAGTGGTGAACACAGAAACTACCTGTAGACTTTGGTATATTTTTGTGTATTTTACACACAACTCTGACATTTGACATTTCTGCTACATTGTACAAGAAGGAAGAGCAATGTGTTTTTTTTAATATGCCTGGGTCACTAATACTAGTTGTGACCAGCACTTAAATTATAAGTGCAGAGTGGGCTCCCCTAGAAGCAACAAAGTAACAAGAAGTACTCTATTGTCTGTTATATGAATGTTATATGAACTTCTCACAATTATTTTTAATTTTATACCAAATGTTAAAATTTGCAGCATTTTTCTGAATGAAATTGTTAAAATCACATTATTTTCATACTGTGACACAAATCAAGAATTGAAGACAAGTTACTTTATTGACCCATAAAAAGTATAGTATGCATATGTTGGTACAATCTGCAGATGTGAGTCTAGGATACAGTTCAGTGGTTCTCAAACTCTGTCCTCAGGCCCACTTGTTTTCCAACTACCCCTGCCCTACCCAGCTTGAAAAGCTTGAAGATACTAATTCTCCTTGTCTTCCTCTACTCCACACTCATGGGAGATGGTATCTTCCAGCTTTGACTGAACACACGTAGCACAGTTGAAACACAAGCAGGACAGTGGGGCCTGAGGACAGAGTTTGAGAACCACTGCTGTAATTTCTCTCATTAAACACTTTATTACAGAAACACCCAAACCTCAAACCTCAATACAGTATGCAATGACAAACTCAAAACTCACCATCATACAACAGCATAAAAGATAACATGTAATGTCAAACACTGACCTTTACAACTATGTTTTTACAATCACTGTAGATGTTACTTTGTCAACATGGAAGTTGTGTTAGAACTAAGTCATATTTACATCATCATCGTCAGAAGCAGTTTTACTGGAACACATCATCATTTGAACTTCAGTAAAATATAAATATAGTTCATGGTCAGGAGGCTCCACTTATAAATTCTCCTGCACACAGTCGACCTACACCTCATCTACTACTGTACCTGATCAGCACTCAATATTTTACAGACTTTTCTGATCAACTATAATGATCAGTTTAACAATCCAGTGGTACAAACTCAGTTGTACAGAAATATTTGGCTCCTTAGCTGCTAAATTCTGACTTTGTTGTTAGTGAACAGAGAGTTTATCAGAAACAGTAGACAATCTGAAAATGAAATTCACATACAAATTTACTGCATTTTCCATATGGTATAAAATGTTTACTAGTCCAATTTTACTAGACTGTATTTTTACCACATGAATGTAAAACAATGTTGAATCCATTTTGGTGCTGTGGTGATGTTCATGATTGTGTCTGGATTATAGATTGTGTTTTTGCTGTAATAAAAGAATATTTCTTGCAAAGCTAAAGCATCTCATTGTTGTGGAATTCTTATTGCTTCTTCCTATTGCTCCTACTTATTCCCACAGTTCTTGTCATTCACTGCTGTTAGAACAAACAAATAAACATTCATGAATGAACAGTGCAAACAATGTTCTTAAAATAAAATAAAAATACCATTGCATCAGTGTTGTGAAGCCCCAAATCACTGAAAGACAACAATTTAATAGTTAAGAGTTTTTTTAAAGCATAAGGTACGACACAGAGACAGTTATATTCAATGAACATAGATAATGAATCAGACACAACAACTGCTTTCCTTGAACAGTGGTGTGTTCTGTGACTGTGAGACTCGTTTGTATGATACCAACTCATTCAACTCAAGTCCAACTTTAATATAAATTCTCAAAGGATTTTTCCCATGTAAATGTGACTACAATTGTTTGATGAAAAACTTGAATTTGCAAAAAGGAGTCGTGTTTTCCAGTGCAACACAAAGATGAACAGCTACAGAAGATAAAGGTGATACGTCAGTCTGTGCCATAAGATAAGATAAGAAAACCTTTATTAGTCCCACAATGGGGAAATTGCATTTTTACAACAGCTTGACACTAGAATGTCATAAAGATAGTCTGACCAAAGGGCCTTAATTAAAGACTAAAGACTAAACTGGCACAGTATGAGATAAATAAACTAAAAAAAACCTGATAGTACAAATAGTACAGTAATAAATGAAGTATATACATGTAAGTACAGTATATGGTTAAAGCAGTTCGAGTTTGTACAGTATATGGATAATACTGGATAACAGTGCTGAAAATGTACATTGTAAGTTACCATTGGTTGGTGGTTTCTTGCTGTTTAGGCTATCTGAAGCTTCTGACACTAAAAAGAAAAGTCAAACAATTTAAATGAATAAATGAGTAAATTTATTAATATTCATTTGTTAACACACACAGTCACCACTGCTCAAATTATAATTTTGCAAGTAATTCTGCCAATATTACAAGGCAGTGCAGATTAAACAGAAAACAAGATAATTACAGTCCTTGTTAACATTTATTTTATTTATAATAAAATAAAAATGTTGTCTCAATACCTATTACTGTTTCAACTAACATGTATCAAACATTTATTATTTTTATTACAAGAAATAGAAAAACAATAACTGAGTATGTGTAGATTTGTATTGTAAATCATTCCTCACTTTAGCTGCCATAAATATTATACTCACCGTTATTCATTCTTTTCCAGATTATAATTCCAACAATGCAGATTACCAGGATGACCACTGCAACAACAGTTCCAAGAACAATAAAGACAAGGAAGTCTGAAGAACCTGAAACCAAATCAGAACATTGACATAGTTTATCTCACCACTGGAGGCTGGATTTGACTGACTGAAGATGATCACAAGAAGAAGAGAAAGAGATGCTGAGTGTGTCTTAGTGAACAATCAGTACTGGGACTGAAATATTTTATATCTTTTGTAACATTACTGTGTCATATGGTGTCATATGGTGCAGTTGCATTGCACATTGGTAATTACAGCAGTAACTGTGTGCTGGGAAATCATCACAATGTCAGAAGGCTCAGAGACACTATTTATGCAGAAGAACATTTATATTTATATCTGACAAATCTTACAGATTTTAATGCATCCAAATATAAAACAAATTATAGAGAGACAAATAACTGCAGTACAACAAAAACAAAATATAAATCAGGAGATTTTTTTTCACTTCATTTCTGATTCGATTCTCACCTTCATTGGTTTTGATCTGCTCTTTGTCCAGTTTGGTGATGATGTCGTCCTTCACACCAGAGAGCTGAAACACACAGTCGTATCTCCTCCAGTCTTCAGGTTTGACTGATGAAAGTTTCAGGTCAACACTCATCTGGAAGGTTCCATCATGGTTGGGGAGGATCTCTCCATGGTCCACGTCCTCATGAAGCTCCTCTCCATCTTTGCTCCAGAACATTGAGGCTCTGTCAGGGTAGAAACCTGTAGCGTGGCAGCTGACTGGAGAGGAGGGAGTCTTCAATGGA
>OMLM01020198.1:105189-140007 GCA_900302695.1 Helostoma temminkii | reverse complement strand
CACAATGCTATTCTTATCCCATTACATTCAGAAAGCAGTTTAACTGTGCTGTATCTGAGGTCCAACCAGGGCTTGTTTAGTGTATCACAGACAAATACAATGTAATCACTCTTGTGAGATTATAACTCACTGTGGAACTCACTCCCACTGGACAACAGCTGACCACCAACGTGCTTATACTGGCTGGTGTTCTGGTTTATAAAGTGTTCTTCTATGTAGTTTGTGGCTCTTTTAAATATTGTCTTACTGCTCTATATGCACTTTACAGCTAATACTTCTGAGGCACTTTGTGATATCTCTTCTTGAAAGATAATCTTTGCTCGTTTACTTTGGTTTGATGTGGCAAAGAGGTGTTGACAGTGATCAAAGTAATGAGTTTTTTTTGTCACCAATCAGTTTTTCCTGTAATCACATTACCAATAGATCAATGGTGTCTGACTTTTTCTTCCATTTGTGGTTTAGAGGCACATTCCCATGAAAATAAGGGGGATGTAATGAATTGTGTTTAACAGAACAGCTGTCAGATGGTGGCCCTTTTAAGTAATTGAACTTCAGACTTGACATGATTTTCATTTATGGAAAATAGAGGGTAAAACATACTGAACAGCTGTAACAGACCTTTCACAGCTGAAGCTGTATTATAGTGCAATACACAAGAATCAGGGCCCAGTAGCACTGGCCTACTACTAGAACTTTGGTCAGAATTCACACCAAATCCACATGAAGTGAAAGTAATGCTAAACACCACTATGGCCATCAGCTCAAATGTTTTCTTCCCACGAGTGCCGACTGGACAACCCTTGCTTTCTTTTCTTTTACAGGTTTAAACCTGATGCTGAATATATAAATATAATTAGTTTGGTACTGTATGCACTGAGATATTAAAACATGCCTGTCATGGTAACTATTTGCAGGGCTACTGAAGCTGGCAGCATAACCTCTCATGTGCAAGCCTGCTGGGAATATGGTGACATATTATAGTTAGTAATAATAGCCCCAGAGCTAGGTAGCTGGCTAACTCTCAGCTAGCTATTAACAGAGTCTCATATAACAAACAACAAATGCACATTATCTTATAAATGATAACAGCTTTACGGTGTGTAAGTTTCGAGCCTGTTGATCATTTTAGAAAACGATCATGGCTGTTATAATGCAGCTCAGCTGTGCTGCTTGTAGAATTAATGTGTAAATGATGAAGATACTCAATACTTCATATGTACTGGGATAATAAGACATTTTACTGTTCTATTTCACACTGAGATTCCCCTCTAATGAAGCATTTTAGGCTTCACTTGTCTCCTTATCGCCACTGAAAATTTGCCTCTATATGCTCAGTTTAATCAGGTTGAGCCCATTTTGCTCGGTCTCGGGGCTATGTTCTCTCTAATGTTCAATCATTAATCATGACGTGATGGACAACTGGGGGATAGCTCCTGTTTTGATGATCAAACGAATAAACTGAGTCTAGCCTTTCGACCCTCTTCTCCATGGCAGAGTTTTACTGCAGAGTTAGAAAGTCAAAACCTCTCTGTTGTCTGTGCAGTTAATATAAATCTACAGGCAGCAGCTGGTTAGTTTACACTGTAAATAGGAGGAAACAGCAACCTGCTTGGTCCAAAATAGACCCAGCTAAGTCTCAGCAATTAACATGGTACGTTTCATTTGTTGAATCCATACAAAAACTGTGTAATAACAATATGTTGTGGTTTTACAGGTTGTTACGTGCTGCAGTATTTTTGGGCAGTTAGACAGATTTTGTTGCCTTTGGCCAAAACCAGACTGTTTTCTTGTGTTGCCAGTGTTTGTGCTACACTAAGCTAAATTGCTGCTGTTATTTTTACCACACAGACATGAAAGTAGCATCACCATCTGACTCTCGGCAATAAAGTGAATAATTAAATATCAATATGTTTCTTTACTGACTGACATATTTACTATGGCTGAACTTTGGAGCTCTGCACTGGTATTGAACATCCTCACTCAGCGTACCAGCTCACTGTTTTTTAATGCTGACTTTGCCAATAAAGTCTGTTCAAACAACAGCTATTACACAACAAGTCATAGGCCTACAATAGTGTTGCTCCATGTTTTGTTTCACAAACTGCATGTAGTATATAAATGTTTTAAGTTGACAGACTGAAGCAAACGTACTGTAGAAGTCAAAAGAGAAACAAATCACTTCAAGCGTGGAAATTTGTTCAGGAGTCTTTGGACAGTAAAAACAACCAATTGTTAAGAATTTTTGTGATTATAAAGTATTATGTACTAGTATAAAACTTGTTCAATAATAAAATCTGCTTATTGCTGTTTAGAATATTTTTTGCAATACACTAAACACTGTGTGCATGTAAATTTATGAACATTCGTATATGTCTTCTCTCTTAGTAGAGAACTTTCTCAGTCAGCACAAGGTTTTACCTGCTCTTTCATATTTATGAAATCACTCTCACTCACTCTATGAATCCTGTATTTTGTTAAATAAAATATCATTTGTTTATTAATCGTCATTTTTTTGTGATTGAGAGGGCTATGTTGTAATTTGTTATGTAACCACTGCAAAATGTTGACTTTTTTTTATTAATGTGAAATTTGATTTCCATTTTTTATTTGTTTTATGAGCTGTAAGCCTCTTCCATGTAGGCTGTAATATTGTGACAACAGCTTTAATCCAAAATTTGAGGCAGAGAAAGGATTCTTTATAAGCCTTACACCAATATGAAGCTGATGAAAAAAGGAATTTTTCTGTTTTTACAGGACGTCTTTTCATCCAAACTCAATTCTTCCCAATAATGACCAAGTTCATATTATCGTGACTGCAGTATCATATTTATCAAATGAGCATCACTCAGCCAGTTCATCGCTGTAGGGAGATGAACAGAGGGGGGAGAGAAAAACAATAATGTTTCTCAGCTCTAAATTGTGTTTGCTGATAGCACCACTGCTTGGCTGGTTGTTGATGGATATTACTTTCCATGCCGGTCCCCAGGCCGTCGTGTGAAGCAGCGCCTTTTGAAATGAACAATTGTGTGATGCTCCTCTTAAACTAGTTCAGCATGGCGCCATTCATCATCTGCGGCACAGCCAGCGGGGAGCAGCAGCGTCCCTGAGTCTGCCAGTCACAATGGGGTTAGAGGGAGAATCGCTTTCTGCAACCTCACAATGCTGCGCTTTGCACTGGGCCACTGAGATAGCACTACCTTCACATTTCACATACATCTGAAACACCTGAGCCACAGTGGCAGCTATTTTAGAAACTATTTTAAAAATACTGCCACTCTGCATCTATTTTGTATTAACACCAAAAGATTTGCCACAGAGATTTCTCCTGAGGGCGGAGAACACTGTAATGACAATACATCATCCGCGCAAAAACTGGGACTAGACATTTAAGACTTTTGCTGTTTTGGAATATACTTTTATGAATCTACTTAATATTGAATGATGTCTATAAAATCTATTTTCAGCTTAGTAAACTGGCATTATAGGTTTTCCTTATTAACACCTGATGTTTACTGTTTCAACACTTTATCAGTGCTCCAGTTCCAGGCAGCACTCGCTGTGCAGTTCTCCTTTTCTGTAGCACATCTGAAATCCACAGCTGTCAGCTCTTCGGTCTGTGTTTGTTGTTTGCATAGGGAACAAATGTGTTGTCAGCAGTTAATTTAAGGATGACTTAAATCAACTACTATCAGAATGAATTCCTAACAATGTAACAGAGCAAAGCTGACCTCAAGATTTCTTGGGTGTGTGTGAATTCTAATTTCCGAAAACATTTACAAGTGCCTTTTCCCTCCAGCATTGTTGTCTCTGAATTTAATGGACTCAACTTGAAGTGTTTTCAAAGTGCAGCTACCGCAGTCACCAGAGTTTCTACCTGCTGTTCATACTCAGCTGCAGCTTTGTGGTTAGAGAGCAATTGTTGGCCATGAGGCAAAACAACTGTGCTGCCCTTTGAAGGTATAGCAATTTCAAAAGAAATATAACAAATGTGTCTAATAGTAAAATTACTATTTTTTAAAATGACCAGCCATGAGGTCTGACCTTTGTGGAAACAGAGAGTCCAAAATAAGAGAAGCTATCAGCTTATGAGCTCCAGAGAAGATAAATTATTTACAGGCGGTTATGAGTCAATGAGAATTTATTTTCCTGTTGTGGGGAGTTAGTAAGTGATCTAGTTCAGAGAGCCATTGTGACTAATGATGCCACCATATTCCCAGCAGGCTTGCACGTGAGCTGTTATCTTGCCTGGTTCAGTAGCCCTACAAATAGTAAATAGCAAATAGCCCCACATCCCAAGGCCTCAAGTACCTTTTGCTGTACCCATATCTGGCATGACAGAATGATAAAATAACTTTAGTTGCACACTGTGAACTTAGCCAAAACGGCTTGTTTGCAGTTGTTTTATTGCAGTGTAAGTTTATTTGTTTGTTGCAAGAAAAAGACAAGTTCGTGGCACAGTTATTCTAGCTTGATTACGGTGCCTTCAGCTCAACGTCGTGAGTCATTAGTCACAGTTAATCAGTGTGAATCACCTCTGCGCCTTGATGAACCTCTACTAGCATGTCTAGACTCTGGTTTGCACCACAATCTTGAGCTTGTTTTGGTTTTTCTTTTTAAGTATATCAACTCAGAATAATATTAAATATAAAATATGTGAGTTGTTTGCTTGCTTAATAATGTGAAATTCTTATAGTTGACAACTGTGGTTGTTTCATCACATCTCACATGAATGAATGTGCATTTCTACTTGATGTAGTCAAAAACTCATTACTTTAATCACTGTCAACACCTCTTTGCCACATCAAACCAAAGTAAATGAGCAAAGATTATCTTTTAAGAAGAGATAGCACAAAGTGCCTCAGAAGTATTAGCTGTAAAGTGCATATAGAGCAGTAAGACAATATTTAAAAGAGCCACAAACTACATAGAAGAACACTTTATAAACCAGAACACCAGCCAGTATAAGCACGTTGGTGGTCAGCTGTTTTTAAAACACCTACAGTCCAGTGGGAGTGAGTTCCACAGTGAGTTATGACCTCACAAGAGTGATTACATTTGATTTGATGGTGTTTCAGTCTGTGATACACTAAACAAGCCCTGGTTGGGCCTCAGATACAGCACAGTTAAACTGCTTTCTGAATGTAATGGGATAAGAATAGCAATGTGGGATCACAAGTTTATCTCCAGCATGATGTGAAACATGATGCTGCCATGTTTCCGGTCTGTATGTAAACGGTGCTAGAACAGAGCTTTGCAGTAGCCCGACCACAAATGATGAGGAGATGAAATACAAGCATGAGTGATCATCTTCTTCCCAGATGGAGGAATAACGAGCTTAGAGATATATCTCAGGTGGTCAAAGCAGAAGCACATGGCCTATAATTTGTCCTATAATTTTGCTTTGCAGCTGGTAATAAACATGATGGCTCTCTGTCTACAGATAGAGACCCAGTGGGTGTAGGAGGATCCCTACTTCATGCACTATTTTAGTATAAAATATGCTGTGCTTTTTTTGGGAAGTTAAATGATTGAAGATGTTTAAAAATGCAAACATATAAACAATATCCTCTTGTTGTTCATATTTTGTGAAGTGCTATACACTAACATACACTAACAGTATTAGAACTGATGAAACTTTTGGAGTTGAACACGTGAGAAGGAAACTGAAACTACTTTGGCTTTTCACATCTTCTCCAGTTCCCTTTTCAGGACCTGGCACTTCTTCAGACTCTCATACTCCTTCTTGCTGATGTTGCAGTCACTTGGAACTGCTATGTCTATCACCACTGCCTGTACTAGCCAGTACCTCCTTGTCTGGATCTTGAAGCTCCACCAGGTTTTTGCCCTGTTATTCTTTCCACCTGG
The DNA here is from genome assembly GCA_900302695.1 of Helostoma temminkii. NCBI lineage: Eukaryota > Metazoa > Chordata > Actinopteri > Anabantiformes > Helostomatidae > Helostoma > Helostoma temminkii. The sequence continues at coordinate 134,142 of OMLM01020198.1, read as the reverse complement.
AAGTGGAATCCTGTGTCATCATGACGTGTCATGGCATAACTGGAAAGGGAATAAAAAAAGTTTTGACCAGTCCACCAAAATCATCATATACTTTATATCTTTTATATAATTGTTTTTAAGTATTATTGGTCTACTTAAGTACAGTTTTACTTATTTTCACTCTGTGCTGGAATGAACCCGCTCTCAGTACACAAGGGGTTAAAATCATTTTTAGCTTATATTTTTCATTAATTGTTAGAAATTTGCAGTTATTACTGCTGAAAGTTTGTTTGCAGTTTACAGCACACATGAGTTGAACTTATAAAAAGCCAAGTTTCATATGTATGTGTCCACCACCATTTACATTTTTATTGTGGCTAAAGAAATATAAAGGGTCAATTTCCGAAATGACTTCACTGACTCTTATGGCAGAGAAATCACTTTCTTAGTGCAGTACTTGTACTTGTACTTGTACTTATTCCACAGTCGTAGGCTACTTGTTGTTTTGTAGACAACCTCTGTCTGTAATAAAACTACTGTAGGTCTGAGTTTCCACACAGACTTCAAGTGGCCTACTTTAATTTGAAACTCTTCTGGTGAAACCTGTCACAAGCTGTCTATGGACCCAGGAAGCAGTCAGACAAGGCAAATATTTTGAATATATTGTAAAGGCAGGAAGAGAGATGAGTGTGGAGGAGCAGATTAAAAAGGAATGAGAACAGGTGAGACATCACAGTAATTAACTGAAGAGTGAGCAGAGTGAGGGAGAAAACAGGAAGATGTCAAGAAAAAGGAATAACTAACCCAGCGAGAGGGAGAAAGGAACAGGTGAATGATATAACACCAATAATGATGAGGAGAGAACAGAGAGGGAGTGAACAGGTGTGCCTAGGTAGCGCTGATTAGTGAGTGACAGAGTGTGTGTATATGTATGTATGTGTGTGTGGGTGTGATCAGATGAGCAGAGTGAAAGTGAGCATGGTGTAAACACAATGTAAGTATGTATGTGTATATATATATATATATGAGTGTATGTCAGGATTGAATGACAGGGGCAGCAATCGTGACAGAAACCAGTAATAAACATTATCAGTATAAAACATTACCCTACTAAATCATCCCAGACTGATTTCCTGGGATGAAACAATTGCTGATAGGTGCTGACCTCCTGTTTTCCGACTACTGTTTACTAAGTAACTGTGCTGAAGTTTAACTTTGTCCTGCAAAGCGAGTCAGTGACAATCCACTGCTGCTGCCTCTGTGTTTAAGATGTTAACAGTGAGAACACAAACGGTAGGCGGGTGGGCGGAGCCGCGGGACCAAACTCATAGTAATGAGTTGTGGGAGAGAAAGAGGCGGAGATCACTGCCAAACAGAATCACAGTGAGGCCCCACAGCTGCTTGACTTTGCCAATCACCACAAAACACCCACATCTATATGTTTCTCTTGTTTCTGCTCTCTCTCTCTCTCTCTGTCTGTCTGTCTGTCTGTCTGTCTCTTGGATCTCTCATTTTTTCACCAGCTTTGCAGCAGCCCACCAAGAAATATCCCGCCCTTCCTGATTGCCCACTCTGGCTCTGGGTCTGTACTCAGTCTTCATGTACACAGTGCCAGCCAGTGCCAGTGCCAGTGCCATTTGGTGTAAACTGTTCCTGCCTGCATTTCCTCCCTGTGACTGTGCCTCTTTGTGCAGGGTGCCCGTGGGGTCCTGCTCAGTGCTATTACTAAGTCCAAGGTTCAGCCACTAGTAGGATTTCCCAATCTCAGCCAATTACAGGGATTGAACTTGACCTTGTATTTGTATCCACTGCACATATGATTATCTCGCTGAGGGGGGTTCAGGTCTATGCAGAACAGCAGTGGGGAAACTGCACTTTTCTTAATGCCACACTTGTTGGCCACTTAGGTTATTGGCCCAAAGTTGGCTTCCAGTAGTTCATGCTTCTTAACATTACATAGTGCTAGGCATTCACAGACCCTTGTGTATGCCATTTAACTGTAGTCAAACCTCTGCCTGGACCTTGTGTAGTAGGTGACTGCTCTGTCTATGAACAACTCTAGTGTTGCTTTCAATTCCCTTTTGAGCCGTGTTCATGTACTGGCTCACATTGACCAGTAGCTTGGCCTAAACAAGGCACTGAACCAACTTCAAAATATCATTCCAACAGTAAAGTAGATGGAGGGAAACAAGCTGATTTGGGGATGTGTTACTGCCTCTGGACCTGGACAGCTTGCCATTGTGGAGGTTTATCAAGGTATCCAAGCACTTGTTTGAGTGCTCCAACCAGTTATTAAAACACTGTTTCACTTACTTTTTCCACCATCACTCTCTATCTTTAATGGGCGCATGCAGAGATATGAAAAATCATGAATGTTTGCGAGGTACAATTTAACTCTGGGTCTTGTGAAGGGACAGAGGTTTGACTCCTGCTATTTATTTTATTTCGCAGAGGCTTCACCCTCTGCTAGCGTATACACCATGAAGCCAAATGACTCCATCCTCCCCTGCGACAAGATCATATCAACAGGTTGCCACACACAGATCTGGGCCTCATTTCCTGATAACAGGCGCTCTGAGAGGTAAAATGCTTTTAGGGGTTTATTCATTATCTGTCTGCATTACTCATAGCAGCAATTAAAGTGAGGCTATGCACAACATAATTAAGTGTATCCTAATTAATGCTGCTCTCTCTCCCTCTGAAAGGTGCTGAAGTGGTGTTCACTTGCTTTCATAAAGGCTGATTTATCTAATTGTATGTAAATTTTAAGATTACATGAAACCGCACTGTGAAAATTGAAATAAACAATCATATGCACTCAGAAACAGAAACTGCATTATGTAATATTATCTCACAGTACAATACATGTAGGGTATATTGATGGGTTCTGAGTTAATAACATACATGCCTTCAAGCAAGAAATATAATAACTTCACATGTAGGTGTGAGGATTCTTATTATTAGCTCTTTCACTAGGATAGCTGTTAATTTCAGCTAACATTAATTATCTAACCTAAGAAGACGGTGCAGAGAGGACAAAGGGGTTTGACGTTGAGCTTGAGCTAAACGATGCACAACTCATCGCTGGTTTTACTTCTTGGCATTAAGTTATTGAAATTGTTTTGAAAATAATAATAATTTCCCATTCCTGTGCCCTCTTACCATAGCATTAATCATAAAATCCACCCACAGTTCTTCAGCACCTGAAGAACTGTTTAAAATATGAATTTATATGTCTGTATTTACCCCTAGCTCAGACCACTCCAGGTACATTTTATTTGTTTTTCTTATTAGTTAATTTACATTTAAGTAGCTGTGTTTTTCAGTTTAAATATAGAATTATGTTTTTCCTCCCCATGTTTTCTAATTAAATTGCTGTTTCAAAACCTTCCTGGAATTTAATCTGAAATATTAATTTGCTTTATTTTTGCCCAAAAAGCTGTATGATAAAACCTAGACATGATGACTCAGAAATCCTGTTCAGTAATTATCATAAAATGCCTTTAAATGTCAGGTCTGAGTAAAGTGAGTTCAGTTGGGTTACAGATGGAGAACAGCAGCACATTTTCACCCCTGAGTTTGTTTGGATGAGAAAAGGCACTCGAATACTCAAAATAGCTGACTGCAACATGCCTACAGTGTTTGCAGGGATGTTTATCTGTATATCTCAGTGTACACTTCTCAAATCATCTGTGACTTATTCACATTTACGCTTAACATACCATTCCGGCACACTGATGCATGGACACGCACATTCACACATGGGAGTTTTTACATGAAATGTGGCAACTTATTCATAAACTGTTTTCTCTATGTGTCTCATTTAGATGGTGCAGATGTCTGAAAACATAATTTCACAGCTCATGGGGTTTTATTTGAGTGCAGCTCTTGTGTTACCTCATTTGTCATGGTTCTCAGTGAATTCATTTTTCAAATTGACATCAAAATAGTGTTTTGTGTTTCGTCCTAATAATCCAATCTCCAGTTGTTTGTATTGTTTTATCCAGCCAGTGAAATGTGCACATTGTGATAGTATGCGATGAATATGTATTTGAGCAGCATTTTGTTCATCATAAGATCAGGAGAGATTTTTTTTTTTGTGATGATTTTTATATTACTTGCTTTGTGTCTGGGTGTGTGTGTGTGTGTGTGTGTGTCGAGAGAGAGAGTGAGAGAGAGAGTGAGAGCAGGAGCATGAAAGGCTGTGAGAAGGAGTGAGACGAGAAGGAGAGAGTGAATGGTTGTTCTGTAATCCTTGTCGACTTGATAGGGAAGTTCACTGTTTGAACAGACTGACAAGGCGGGGCACAAACCTCCAGGATGGATCTCTGAGATTAAAGTGCCCCACGCAGAAAGACGGGGCAACTGAAAGCACAGGAGAGAACTGACAGAAAATGGAAAGCAAAAGCCTATCTGGAGGCTTTGTAGGAATTGAAAGCAGTTGAACTCTCTGAGGGCCTGTGGTTTGGAGTAGAGAATACTTACCATAGGGAGACACAAAGCGAATATATTTTGTATATTGACTTGTGTGGATATGTTTTCTTTTCTTTTTAGACAAAAAATATCACCATGACCCAAATACTGTTTATTGATAGAAAGCAAAGCCAGCATGCAATAACATTCAAAGGAAAAACTCTGACCGTGTATGTATTATCACTTCTTTGCACACTCAGAAATGTTACAATTCTAATGGAAACATATAAGGAAGCATATGTTTCAAACAATCGGCAACAGAAAAGAAGAAAAAAAAGAACAAGGAAGGGGAGAAGATGAATCAAAGACAGAGGGAAAGAAAGATAAAATAAAAGGAGAAAGTTTAAGAAGGAGTTGATACAAAATAAAAAAATATGGGTTCAACACAAGAAGTTGAAATTAAATAAGAAAGAAGAATAAGACTCTTGATATAACAGAATAAAGGTGCAGGATGCAGGGACGGAGGGTGAAATGGACAAATAACATTTAATGACTGCTGTGATAACAGCACTGGGACATTTAAGTGTATGTACTACTCTGCTTTACAGGTGTTTGGTCAATCAGAAGCGTTTTTGAAAAGAAATGCTGTATTACCTGTATGATACAGTATAACGTTAAATTCACAATCATTAGTTTTAGGTTGGTGGAACTGTTATCTAATAAACCAGGGTGGGTCGCTGTCAAGGTGCAGTTCTTTCACCAAACGGCATCACTCTCAGAGTTGTATCTTCTGTTAGCCATGCTGCTACATTGTGGGCGTGTCTTATTATAGACAACATTAGTAAATTTAGTTCCAAAAAGACAAACTGTTACATTAAACAAAACCCACAAGACAATATAGCATCTGGCTATGGTACATATTCAGCTGTGAACTAATACCAAGCTTGGGACTGGATACTGATAAAGTGTTACATTAGACAAAGAAGTGACTGTTGTGTTTTGGTTAATGTTAGCTGTTAGCCATGATGCTAATGTAAATACAAATGGAGGACAACATTACTAACCTGACATATTGACATGTAGAGAGGCGACAGCACAACTTCTTTGATATGAAAGAGAGCATAACAAAACGTGCACACAAAAATGCTAAAGTATGCTCTCAAACTGAAGGACTAGGCTCTCGATTAAAGATAAGAATAATCTTCACAGACTATAGGTATGTTTATTTTATTTTTTATAAAATAACTTACTTTATTATTTTATTATTTTGTGTAATTCTGTGTTTTGACTCATAACTTCATAGAACATTCTCCCAATCATCCCAAATCATTTAAATGTATTGTGTCAGAATTTAGATGACCCTTAAGGCCATATTTTCCTGAAACCAGCTGCAGTCAAAACACAAACGTCTCTGGGCAATGGTGTTATGAGCGCGTGCAAGGATGTTTTTGCAATTTTCGTGACCACTAGCATTAGTGTTATGATATGCCATCAGGTGCAATGTGGAGTACAGGAGGAATACATTAGGAGGAATGCTTTATGAGCAGGTGAGGTCAGGCTGAAAACGATCAAAAATAATATCAGTTCCTTTTATCCCCTTTAAAAGCAGCAAGTGAGGGAGAGGCTAAGGTGTGTAGGGAAAGTTAAGCAGAATGTATAACGAAGTTCCAAAATTAGCAGACAACAAACTGTAGATATTGCCATACATAGGCTATATTATCAAAAATATAAATAACACCTGATCTAAACTGGTGCATCATCTGCTGAAATATCTCTGGGCTGGTTTCACTGTGTGATCAGTTATTTTCACTCATCTTCTCCTCAGCATGTGAAAACAGAAATTAATGTCTCTGAAAAAACAAAGTACAATAAACAGATGAATGTTTGTTGATACTGTAGTGTCAGCCCAGATAAACTGAATGTTAAAAATGCCAAAAAATTCTCATATATTTAAACTGAACTATGTCGCTGTGCCAGGAGTGAGCAAGTCAGTAGGAAGAAGAATTGATTCTGACTGCAAGGAAAAAACAAATGGACTGTTTCTTCTGCACTATCAGCGTTTTGTTTTTATATTCATTTTTATAATTATATTAATGAAGGCATCTGTTGATTGCAGATTTTGACAATGATACACCTATAGAACCTTCTCCAGAGTAATCTTGACTTATGTTGATGCTGTGAAGAGTTAGGTACTCTGCTTAAATGGCTATAATTACAATCCTTCTGGATAATTACTAACTGTACAATATTACTGTATTACATCAAATTGACTTTAACTTTTGATTTAACTTTGCAAAGGTTTTATACTCACATTTTTACATTAAGAATAAATCTTTCCTGTGCAATTCACCCACTCAGAAATTTACACCACTAATGCCATTTTAAGCCTACACCCTTTTAGCGGTTATGTTCGATCACATCTTGACTATTTCATTTCCAATCCTACATAATGAGTACATCTGTATTTATTATGACCATGACGATGGACTTCTCCTACCCAATCAAAGTGCCCTATTTATTTTAACCTAAGCAATGATGTTTCTCTAAATCTAAATCTTTGTCTTAATAATATGGCAACACTACGGGTAAGTTTTTTTTTTTTGGCAACAGTAATTTTTGTGATCAACATAGGGCTCAAGCGGTTCCTTGAAAATCTCTAATTTTCTGAATACTGGAAAACCCTTGATGGTAAATTTTTGATTTGAAGCTTCATTTAATCCAAATAATTACAGTATGTACAGATCACTGTTTCTCATGGATGCTTATTATTGTCACAACATGCCGTTCATGAAGCAGGGCATGCACACATAATGGACACATGCACACATAACAGAAAATACAGAAGGTCGAACAGAAAAAAAACTACCGAAAGTCTTAGATCAGGTCATGTGAACAAAACAAGAACAACAACAACAAAAAAAAAACTGGAAACTCTCTACAGTACATTTACTGTATTTTTTTATTTTTATTTTACTTATTACACCTGTGCTTCTTCTATAGTGACATGTTTTCTAGAAAAATGTGTCTACTATGCTAAATCTTTACATAACCACCAAAAGAGTGTAGGCTTAATTTGGCATTAGTGGCAAAACTCCTGTGTGGGTGCACTGTATGGGAAAGATTTATTCTTAATTCCTTGCAAAGTTAAATCAAAAGTCAATTTCATGTAATATTATTGTATATTCCCTATTTATCCAGAAGGATTGTAATTTAGTAAGTTGAACAAATATGCAATAAACAACAAATGTGCCTGCCTGTGAAGATACAGTACATGCCTATGTAACATAAACCTTTACAGAAAGGTTTTATTTATCACCAGTGATTTAGAAAATCTTCTTTGCCTCTGACTTCTGGACACACAGGACAAAACAAGAGAAGCACAATCATGAGAAAAATCAGGGAAGAGGTGCTTCATCACAACACCTGATTTCTGCCTGCAGATGCTAAAAATAAGTAAATATAGAGGTTATTATCTGATGGCATTGTGAGGCAAAAGTTTATAGCTTGTCTGTCCCAGTGCTTTGCTCTGTAGTGGACATTTATTGTATGTGTCAGAAATGGTCTGAACTGTGTTGAGTTCTTCCTTTCATGCTGCAACCTTATGTAATCTTCTTGACCTTTCATCTCAAACCTCCTAGTTTTTGCTCACAAGAGGCTCTCCACGTTACAACTCCCCGAGTGAGCTCCCTATGGGCCAGTTTCTGAGGCAAGAGGATTCTTAGTTAGCGCATGAAGTATGAGAGAGGCCCTCCTAAGTTCTCTTAAAGGAGCAGTGTTTCAGAGTAAATTCAACTTTTTTTTTCCAAAATAAGACTATGATAAACTATACAATATGTAATTTCATTACAAGCTCAGAAAAAAGACAAAGTAGTATTTGCCATGAAAGTATCAGGCTGTGTCATATGTCACTGCACAACATGCTTTTAATTTAACATTTACTATGTTAGAAGTGGTGAATACAGTAAATATACAGTATAATGAATTATTTAATGAAAAAGAAAAGTGTGTGTATGTACGTGTATGTATGACACAGATGTGGGTAGTAACAAGTTACATTTACTTGAGTAACTTTTTAAAAAAAGTTTTAAAAAAAGTTTTACTGCACCAAAGTTTTTAGATTTGTGAGGAAGAAACACTACTCTTACTCTGCTACATTGGGCTACACTCGACTTGTTACTTTTTTATTCTACACATTAGTCTTAGTTTTTTCCAGAGAGGTTCAGCCAGTGGATCCACCGCAGGACATAGCAACAATAATCACATGACTCCGTTTTACCATTCAGACGTAGCCATGCAGTTTGTGTGAGTGCATCACACATATTAGACAGGGGAAAAAACACATGAAAAATGGCAGTGGTAACTGTCTACAATGTTAACTGAAGAGGATTAACACCCTGGCCTCATAAACAAATCATGTTTCCCTTACAAACAGTGCAAAAGAACAGCTATATATTGTGTTTTCCCTGTCTGCCACAACAAAATGATATTTCAGCATACAAAAACTCTATGAGCCGGCTGTGCCATTTGGAGGTCAAGTGAATATGCAGTCTACAGTATATCTTGTCACTGGAAGTAGTTAAAACATACACACATTACCTACAGTAGGTATTGGTTTCAAAAATGTTATGTTGTGAAAGAGTGAGATTCGGAAATTTGTGCTTTTTGTGACTTAATTTGTTGTTTTGTAAAGATTTTATTTAATTTTACTCTTTTTACTCTGTTTTTATGACTTTCCAGATTGATGTACACCAACAATTGCTTCTCTAAGACATTGCTTATATATTTCCCTTTTGCAGTATATTAACACTCACTTGGCTGATCTGGAGCAGTTTGCTGTTTGCATGTTTTTTCAGTTTCTGTTCAATTATGTTAAATAAATAGTGGCATGGTTACAAAAGTTACATGTTATTGTTCATCTGAGTTTGTATTTAACTAATACTAGGATGCTTTCACACCTGCAAGCTTTAGTTTGTTTAAATCAAACTCAAGTTTGTTTTTCCTCTTGGTGTGTTCATTCGTTCTGGTGTGAACACAGTCATCGGTTGCGGACAAAAACAAAACAAAAACGCACCAAGACACCCAGAAGAGGTGGCCTCGATCCTAGTCATTTAACTCTGGTGCGGTCCTTCTTGTGAGAATCCGATGACCAGATGACTGTGCAAATATTGTTGTGTAATAAACATCATCATCATCAGGAGAACGACCAACCTGCACTGGCTAACCTACGTTGTAAAATTATATCCCTCATTTAACAGAGACCACAACAGTGGAAGGTAAGAATACAGGATCTTCTTCCTGTGTTTACTTTTTTGCTCTCGCAGCAAACATATCTGACCAATAAGCAGAGAGGATGCTCTCATGTGATGCATGTTGATGCTCTTGGTTTCTTCTCTGAGTGAAACCAAACCAAACCGAAAATCCTACAAGTTTATAAATTTCTCAAATGATTTGGGCCGTACGCACTAAGGTGTGAAAATGCGCGCTACGATCAGATAATTTTTTTATTATGTTTTTTAGATATAAAAACATAGAATTAAAAAAGGGGCACTAACCTTCACAGACGTCTACAGTTTTGTTTGTGCTCATGAACAGTGGACAGATTAAACAGATTATTGTAAAAAAAAACAAAAAACAAAAAACTTTCACTGAAATACAGGGCCTCACTACGCATCTACTGATAGGTGTCTCATATTGGCCAGTTACAGAAGTAAGGCCTATGTGGGGGTATTGTTAGACAGCATAAGTATGTCTATATTCCTGCTAGATACCGGACTTTATAACACAGTGTAATCCTACTGTATACCTCAGAATCTGCAAAATTGTGGATCAAATTTTCATAACTTTTCAGAGTTGTGAAATACTGTCTGCCCAAACCCGAAAGTGCTCCCATGATGCAGCACTTTGCTTACTTTAGCAGATCTATGCATAATTTAGGATTGACAACTAAATTAAACAACACTGAAAGTCTACAGCAAAAGTGAAAGATTTAGAGATCAGGGACCAGTATTTCAGCAGACGGACTCGGCAATTAGGCAAAGTTCGACCATGGGCCCTACAATGAAAACCTAATAATGGTTCAGTTTATTGTTTTTTATTCTCTATTAATTATTCATGTCCTTATAAAAATGGCATCAGAAGGCTACAATTCATGAGTACTTAGTGTCTGGGCAAGTGTGACTATAACAAGCAAATGAGGAATGGAGAAAAGCTAACCAGGGCCTGGATTTCTTTGATAAATTAGTGGAGAACAACAGATGCAGAGGGCCCTATGCCTGTGTTTGCCTTGTTACCACAAACTGCTAAATCTGCCATAGTTTTTCTTCGATGCTGGCATTTACAGGTCCTCTGGACTATCTTTGCCATTTCTTTTTTTTGGTTATTTTGTGTAAACTAGTTTAAAAATAAAAAGTTTATGAAACTTTTTATTTTAATCATAGTGAAGAGCACGTCACTTGGTGCTAACTCTATTAGCCTTAATAGCCTTAATAGTGGTGTTTTTGTTCTTGTTGACATGACCTGTGAACAAAGTGTCACAGTGCATCACATTTATTTTTTTATTATTAGTGCTGGGCAACGATTACAAATTTTTGTCGCGATTAATCGCATTAATTAAGGCATGATTTTCTGCAATTGATCGAGATTAATTGCTTTATGTAAAAGTAGTGTATTGTGCACTTTTATTTTTAATTGTGCTTTCATTTTAAGTACTGATATATGAACAAAAGTGTAATAACATTTGGTTTGCCAACTCTTTACACAAATAAGGTCAGTCAAAATGGTTCTTGTAAATCTCAACCTAAACATTAATATAATCAAATTAAATACAAAAACAGTCAGTCAAAACTATATTAGTCCTTATAATTAATTAATTTGTGTGTTTGACACACATTGTCTAGCAGAAGAAAGACTCTGATGCAGCACAGTAGAGGAGATGTTAGGAGAAGAAACCGGCACTAGGTGCTTTCAGTCAACCAGCTATATGCGTAACATTAGCAGATAGGCCCACCTCCAAATGCTCTCAATGGTTAAAACGCATGAAGATGCCCATGCCAAGCAAGTACTGACTCACTTCTTTGGGTAGATTTAATCCTCATATTTTCAGTAAAGAGTATCTAAATGTAACAGTTATGACACACTAAATGAAATGAAACATAGTCTACCTACTTACACAATAAGAAAAAATAATTAAATTAAAAGTACTAAAATGAATATTAATGAATATTAAATTATGCTGTGTCACTACAGCATAATTTAATATTCATTTTTTACAGTACAAATATTACACATAATGTGGCATATAATAAACATGGTGTAGAAATAAATTACTTTATACCTAATTTCTTTTTGAACATGTTATCATATGATTAATAAAATTATAACCAGTAATGTCTCCTGTTTCTGACAGTAAGTGATTGATTAAATGACTGACATTGACATCCATGGAGCAATGCTGCAAGTGTAGCCAAAAAAAAAAAAAAAAAATGCACCTAACAAATACATAACTTCTCATTTATAATATTCCATTCATTTTCTCTTGTTTTTTTTATCATCTTACTTTGTAGCTGCTCTGTTGCAGTCTGATATCTTTGGCATGACTCTCTGTTCGTCTTAGGCACATAAAGCAGTAGGTTACTGCTAAAGGGGCTGCCTATTAATGATACAGTCTCTTAATTAGATAAAAGCTCTACTCCAAATTTGCCATCTGCCTAAGTATTAGATGAAGCACAAACTCAGAGATGCAGAACCAAAGCTAACTTGGACAACACACAGTCAGTACCCAGGCAGGTTATGTGTGATGTTTGATGCCTCTGTCTCTGCTCAACAACAGTCGACACAGTGGCAGCATCTTGGGTAGAGATACAAGTTGCAGCTGTATCATTTTCTTGTTTTTGCATCACCTCAGATACAGCATTTTGTTTTGACTGATGAAGCAGTAGTGTAATAGTTTAGGCTAAAAATGCAATAATGAGTGAGAGTTGCATCTAAAACTGGGACTATTTTTAATTTTTTTCTGTGTTGACGCTGGAGAAAAATTGTGTTCGGAAACATGTTACACAAAAGGCACCATAAAGATACACTCCTACATTGTAGTATAATGCCCCCAGAACCATAAATAATTGCCCCTGCTTGCTGTTTATGTCTATTACACTCAGCTCTGGCTCACAACATGCATGTCTCTAGGGGATAGAATTAGATTAGATTGTGTGAGCTTGGACTCCTCATACTGTATGAGAACCTGTAACCAATTCAATAGACAGATGAGTTGAGTCTTGATGTTGGCAATTTCTCAAACCTGTAGTCACAGATATGAACTCCCTCTTATTCTGTGTTTGGTTCCTGAGGGACACACAGAGCAGAAACTCTATGGCAGTATCACAAAACATGAGACATGAACCTGACTAAATTAGATTTAATTTGTCTGAAGAGGATGTACAACTTGTTCACAACATCTCACTAGCTCATGTGTCTGAGTTAAAGTAAACGTGCTGGAATTTGCTTGAAGTTCTTTATTCAAAAGCAGTTCAGATGCCTCTTGTGATCATTTTTTATAGTTAGTATGCTATTAGTTACACATTTCCTCCAAGAATGCTCTGCCTCTAAGAAGTTTGAGCTGTGGCCCCCACTCTGCCGCATTGACTCTAGCATTTGGAGTCTGGTGGTGTGACCTGCAATAGTGCTGAAAAGCCCATTTTTGTCTGCTTAATCAATCTCTTGTACATTTTCTTTTGAACTTGATTGACTGATTTTCCCTAGACTGTCAATTCTGGCAGGGTAAAGTGGACACAGTTTCACACTGCTGTTCACTGGTCCTCATGAATCGCAATCTATTGATCATACTGCTGCATGAAGAAGCCAAATCTGGGCCAGCTGCCTTGTCAGCAGCCTCTCTTGGCTTAAAAAAAAGAGAGAATGCAACCCAGAAACAAGAGAAAGCTCAAGTGCAATTTTACTTTAAATAGTTGTTTATCTAATGTAGCTTGATGAGGTAAATATCTGATCTTCAAGGGACATTTTGATCATTGGTTGGTTGACTTAAGCGTGTACCTTAATTTTATTTCAGAGGTGATTAACTGTGTTAATTATAGGCGTAAAGGAAAGTAGTGTGCGGTCCCTGATAACGTGTTTCGTGGTGATTGATGCGGTTGAAGGCTCAGGTTATGGCACAATGTGACATCCTGAAATGTCACTAGAGCCATTTAACAAACATGCAATTATTAACAGGCACTGCAGTATAGCAACTATAAGTTTCACTTCAGTGGGTAAGTCATTTAATCAAATTTATCCAAAAGCACACAAAACTGTCAGTGAAAGAAATGTGTGAAATATTTGTGCAAAAGAGGCAAAACACTTGCATCATACCAGTCATTAATTTTGCTGAGATGTGTTTTTATGTTGAAGTGATGATGCAGGAGCAGCTGCAGTCGTTGATGGAAAAAATAAACAGCTAAGATACATAAAAAGACTAACGATATGAAAGTTGTTTGAAGAAAAAAAATCCATCAGTCATGTTTGTGTGTGTGTGTGTGTGTGTGTGTGTCCATGTGTTTATTCCTCATGGGTGCTTGTATTGATGACAGCTACATTTTTCTCTGTTAAAGTCATTACCATTATCTCTGGAGATGTTAACTCAAATGCAGTCTGCAGTTTTCCTCAGTAGAAGATTAATGATGATGATTTATTAAGGTAACAACACAAACCCATGTAAGAAGATTTCTAACTTAAAATTTAATATTTACTTAACATTAAAATGCAATGACATTCAGTCCACGAACTAGAATTACTTCCTTAGAAAGCAGTGTGTTTAAAACTCTGTATTCATGCTTTAGAAAGTAATAACACATAAATATGTTGCTGATTACTTCAAGTATGCAGATTATCAGCCATTAAAAACATAAAATTACACCAATTCAAGCTTTAAAAAATAATCTCAATTTTAACTTAATATGTCTGGTTTCTTTTTATTAACTACTGTAATTTTCTTTATATTGCAGTAGCACAAGTTTGTATTGATCCTGGTCACATGAAAAACCTGATTACTGCAGTGATTCATTTCATTTCACTTCATTGTGGGTATAAACCTTCATATAAACATTGAAAACAAGAACAACCAGCATCACATCATTCTCTTGCTTTCCATTTGTAAATATAGGTGTTAGTCTCAGCTTCAGAAATGCTGTTTTCGTTAAGCAATTTATGTTTTTTATGAACCTAATTCACTTTTCAGCTGCATGCAGCTGAGCAATTGGTATTTGATCACCCGATAAAGTTGATGAATTTGGTAACTGTGTATTCACACAACACAATGCACATTAGCAGTGATTTGGAGTCATGTTTATGATCACCTTCCAAGTGTAAGTCATTCTCCTTTTAGCTCTATTTTTGGTCTCAACCCCTGGGGTACATATCTAGCTCGTTAGCATGTAAATGCTTCCCTATTTTCCACTGTGTTCACTAGATTGAGCGAATACAGCAGGGGGGTTACGGAGCTTTTTTGCCTCAAAAAGCTGAGTGCTTCTGAAGTAATGGTAGCGAGACCAGTAAGACTGAACCAAAATAACAAAACAGAACAAAAAATGCCTGCTTATCTTACTGTGATAACTGTTTTGTATGGCCATGAAGTTAGCCTTTTTTCACCTTAATACTGCATCAGGCCTGAACACAATTGAAGTTATACTTGGCCTCCTGTTGGTTTGACAAAACCGCTCTATAACATTTTTAATTGAGGTCAGTAAGAGCTTATCTGCCTCAAATATACAGTTAATGATGGTGATATTCCTCTACACTGTGTATGATGTTTGCATATTGCCAGAAGCGATTTGGATTTTTGTTTTTGTTTGTTGCCTTAAGGACACTGAATTATTTCCGTGATCTTCTGTGATTTTATTTGCATGTAAATGAAACACCCACACTTTCCTGGCATCTGTAGTCCTGAATAAACAATGGTGGTTTTTTAGCTCTGCTTTGACTTGTAGACTACCTACATGCTGTATAGCCTAGATATGGAAACAGTGCAAGTTTCCTGTACTTTTAATAGCTTAAATGGGTTGTATTGCTGTTTGTACATAGGGAAATTATTAGATCAAATGATTTCTATCATAATTCATTAGTACATGTATAGCAGATTTGTCTTTATGTCAGTTTTTATCTCCACTTTGGATGACAGTTGTCTGACAGTGACTTTTCTTTGCCTGCCACAAGGAAACAAATCTGCTGCACTGTCACTTTGACAGCAGTCTATGTCAGAGAAAAGCAAAGTGAAAGGTCTGTCAGGCCTGGTCAAATTATTTCTCCTGTCCTGATGCAATTTCTGACAGATAAGCCATCCTTACACACTTCTCCTCCTCGACTTACCTCTGTCCTCCCCAGTCTCAGTGGAAATGCATGGAAAACGTGATTGATAGAAAAGTGCAGACAGAAGAATAATGTCAGCACTTGTTGCCTTGCAGAGGTCTCCATCAGTGGCACTGTTAACAGAGGCCCTGCATCCATTGTAAAAAGCCTCCAGACATCATGCAGGTCTCCAAAACAAATGCCACAGGAGTCAGTCTTCCTTGTATTTCCATTGTGCGTAATGTTGTGGAGTTATGCCAAGTCCTGGCAGACAATTGGTGAAGACAGGAAGATACTGTGAATATAGAGGAGCTGAGCCTCAGTGGTGACATTTTCAAAATCCTTGTTTAATGTGGCTCACCAGCCTTTAAGACCCCTGTGCTGTTTCTGCAGAGATGTCAACACTGTTAACAAAGCGTCAAGCTTGCAGACTGGATCTAAAGAAAACACATCCGGCTTCATTAGACCTACCAAGTGGGACTGTAATTGGTGATATCAGTAAGGAACTTGCCAGGACTCATGTCTAGCACTCAGGCTTCAAACGGGGTCATAAATGTAATCAGTGTTTGCAAATTTGTGGCAAAACTGCTCCTCCAGGATTCATTTTCTTTGAGTGAATTTAACATGCTGCTGGTAATTTTAAAGCCATAATTCACATTTACTAGAGCTACAGAAAGGAGAGTCATTTGTCATTTATTTATTATATGACACGCATGTAACTGAATTACTTAGCAGGACTAGACTCTGTTGTATCCTTCTTGCACTTCTCTATGCTTCGTCCCTGACTCCCACAGTTTTTTTTCCTCACCAGAGCTGTGCTTGTATCCATTACATGGCTCCACTCCTGTGATAAATCTGTCTGTCAGCAAGACATCATAATCAAATTGTTCCAGAGGTCATTTAACATTGCAGAGGAGGGACTTCACTTTAGCCCTTGGAAGATCCGGCCCAAATACAATTTATGTGTCAGAGATGAATTGGGGAATGAAACATTTACAGAGAAAATGAACAGTCTTGCTGACTGAAATAGCCTTGTTATGGCCAACTGTGTCACTCCATCTGCTATCTTACATCACTGGTATTTAGGTGCTATTCCCTCTGTGACCCTGCCTGTGATTTAAATAATAGATAAGACAGCTGCCGAGTTTCCTTTTTCCTAAATACTGTCGCTGGCTGTTTATTTACAGCATATAGAGAAAAGCAAGTGGGTTCTGCAGTACAGCCCTGGATGTGCAGGTCACGTTGAACACACTGTCGCATCCAGTCGCAATGTGCCTGTATACTTCCTATTGTACCATAGGTACAACGAGCTATTAGATACAATAGGTACAATAGATGGAGTTTTGCTCTTGGCTGGTAGCATTTTAATGTGCACTTGTGATTGAAAATAAAGGCAGAAACAGTCCCTGTCATTCTATTGAAGAACCTGTATAATGTTATAGTGTCCAGTTGCACTGGACTACATAATATTGGTAACTTTCTTATATTTGTCCACTTAGAAACATGTCTTTATACTATGTATATGTGAATATTATGATGATGAAACATGCATTTAGAGTTGTAACTATTGCTTAATTAGTCAACTGAACATTTATCACCAACATTTTTGATAATACAGTATATTAATCCCTTGTGGGTTAGGGTTAAGGTTATGGAGTAGAGTTAGGGTTGAGAATTTTCTTGTATTTCACATGGAAGTGAACTGTCATTTCAATGCCACGCTCACACAAGGGAGCGGGATTGCAGAGATTACATTTCCTACCTGGCTGGATCAGTTGGATCACTGGGTGATCAGTGGTAATCAGCTGGCAACCCCTGTGCTGTATGTGACCGTAGCTGACTCGTACTTATTGCAGCACTCATACAGTACTATGGCCATAACAGAATACAAGTGGTACTGGAACTAGGAATGCATTTTCTGATAACTATAAAGTCGGCAACATGTTGCTTGTGCACGTAACCTGTTTTAAAGTGACACGCTGGATGCTGCCATTTTCTTTGCCTTGCAATCAGTAACGCTGTCATTTCCTCAGCTTTAGCTTTTCCTCTCACACTGTGGTAAAAAAAAAAACCTTTCCTCTTCTTCTGCTTCTTATTTCAATAGTTTCACAATGAAGATAATTTCTCTTCAGACAGGGAGGATTAGGTCTTTGTCTGCCCCCATGTGGTTTGACCTCCGGACAGACACAAACTACGACTAGGAAGTGTGTGAACAAGGGCGCAGATAATGTGGCCATAAACTATGTACATACATCGGTCTACAGCGAGTATGCCTCTAGCCTGAAGGTGGCCACACTTTAATCCATAATTGCTAAGCAACTCAGTGGAGCAATAAGCAAATATATATAGTTTGATATGCAACATGCCATTCTTGAATGTTACTATGATGGTTTTTTCACATATTCCTATAGTTGATATTAAACTTATCTTTATATAGTATAAGAAGTTAACCTTAATCTTCTGCTTGTGTGTAATATAATTCATTGTGGCAGGGATCAAGCTTAAGTATGGGCTTCAGCTCCAGATTTCCTATCTCTTCCCTTCCCCTAGTGGAAAAAAAACAAAAAACAAAATTAAAAGCTCACTAATCAGAAAGCTGTACAGTGCCAAGAGCACCCAAAGTAATGAAAATGTAACTGCAGACACCATCAGGGCTTTTAACCCCATTTTCAACCACAGACACATTTTATATTTATCTGTGCAGAGCATCAGGACCTCGTCAGCAGCTTGTCTGGCAGGATGTTGTTATTCAATAAATTAGCACGATGGATCCATGGATAATTTCAATAATTCCCCTGATGATTATTGTGTCTAGCTTTAGCAATGAAAAATTTTTTTTTTCTAATTTGTATTTTAAACTGAAGTGAATCTGCGGCCTTAACTAAGAGTTGGAGTTTTTTAGCATCTTGTTTGTGAGAAAGATGAAAATACATAGTGTACGTAATAACCATATGTTATACAGTAAATGGTCATTTTGGCTGAAAATTTTCAGCTTACGTACATAAATATAGGGGCCATTTGGCCATTTGAATTTGGGTAAAACATGGTTTTACTGTACGTATTAGTTGGTAAACACAGTTTGTTCCATAATGCTGTAGGACTGTTTTAACTTCAAAACAGAAGTACAAACTTTCAATGAGGGCATTGTGAGTGTGAGGTACTGCTGGAACAGTTTTTCCAACATCAAGGCCTGTGTCATACTTGTTTTTGAAGTGAAATAAACATTTACAAATGAATAATTGATTTTATCTGTATTATTTTGGGGGAAGGAATAGGGAAATATGCATGTTTGGGGTTCTTCAAAGACGTACCTAATGCATAAGTAATGCTTTCCACTTTCAAGTGTAAAGTCCCACTTTTGCCTCAGGTATTTCATTTCTCTATGTTTGTATCTCCTTCTTCGTTCTCCTCAAATACAAATCAAAATGAGCAGGGGAAAGACATGGAAATGCACATGAAAGACCCGATTGTAGGACACATTAAGAATCAAATGGAAGTGAAGCACTGGAACACAATATTACCAGTTGCTCCTCTCTGCTCATGTAGAGTTATTCCATTGTAGTGACAACATGATTAAGCAGAAGCTGTCGACTCTCATGTGGCCTGGGAGCAGGTCAGTAGGTATGGAGCCATGATGGCGGAAATGTAATTCTGCTGAGGAGATTAGATTCAGGCTGCTTGACCCTGTGGCAAAGCTTAGCTTCCGGCGTTACACATCTGTTTGGACATTAATTGGCTTCGGTAGTTCAGGAACAGTTCTCAGAACAGAGCAAGGCTGAGGAAAAAACAGAATAATAATAAATAGAGCGCGGTCTTTTTCTAATCGATGTTATCCTTAAGGGCAAACTCAGAGGTACAGGAAGCAATCAAGAAAACAGTGGCAGGTACAAAAGTGATTTTGTGGGACAGCAGCTTTGCAGAAGGGAGGGGAGCTATTAGAAAGATAGGAGGCCCATCTGTGACCACTCTGGCAACAGTAACAGTAAAATCTGTGAACCGTGCATACTGTAGATGCAAAGCTTACACACATATCCAAGCAAGCATTTTGTGGCAGTAAATCTGAGGCAGGTATTTATGAATAAACAATCACCTTGAAACTGTATGGTCTACAAAAGAACTGTCACTGATAATATAAAAAAAAAGGTCTGTACTACAACAGGAAAATAGAAAAAAGGTCTTTTTTTTGCTTTCTTGCAGCATGTTGCCTTTCAAACATCAATTAAAACATCCCAGATGCACAAAAGAGCAACATAATTATTCAGTGTTAGTTCAATTATTCATTGTGTCTCTAACGCAGTTATTTTTGTAACAGGTCTAATTGCTTGATTTGAATGTGCTAAGGAACTTTCAATTCCTAATTTAGTTGCTGTCACTCAAAGATGTACAATGGAAGAAAGGTCTGCTTTGTTGTTACATTGTATTCACCAAACACATTTGGTACACCTTTCCTTTAAGAGGTAATACACTTTTTCCAGACCTAATCAATGGTTAGAATATATAGCGTCAGTAACGCTGATGATAATAGCCATTATTGTTTCACATCCCAGTTAAATATGAGGTCTACCTGTGGTGGCAAACAAATTGTTAGAATGGCTTTATGTTAAAGACATTGTAACAGCCTCTAAAATCAATGACGTGTCCCCACAAGCATTGCATGATAAGTGTTGTTGTGTGTGTGTTTGTCTCTTTAAAAAGATTATTGGAAGAATGGTGTTGATTGGACAGTGTGTGTCAACACTGACCACCTGCATTGACTTCTGTCACGCCAGGATTGACTTTGGTCCTCTGGGAGTGTGCTGAGATCCACTCGGTCGATCATTTAGCTTACTCAGTGAAGCGCACATCTCGCCAATGAGCACTCAAGCAGAATTTATATGGGCTGAATGTCTGTGTGACAGTGGAGGAGCCAAAGAATCATGTCTGCTGTCAATCACTTGTATCCGCTTTATAAAGGATGTTTGTGTCCCCAAACTTTTATCTTGTAAAGGTGAAATGTGCAACACTACACTTTCACAGCTTCATTCATTTATTTTCTCAAATGGGAGGATTTAGTTAGAATCTGTAGACGGGCAGTCAGCCGACAGCTTCAGTGTACAAACTCTATTAGAGGCAGACAGCTGAAGTAGCTGTGAAGCAGTTGAAGACCCATCTGCTAGAGCAGCTTTAGAACCGTGGACAGTTCCTGAATTATGTGCATAAGCTATGTGTAGGTGGATCATCTTCACTGAGCCTGCGTCATGCTTCCTGTAGAACGTGGCATAAAATCCCGAATGCACAGTAAATATGTAATTGAAGCCAGTGAGAGGGCCCTGCATGCTCCTGGAGCATGCTCCCTGTTCATGGAACTGCATTGTATCAAGTTATGCCTCCTTGTTGATTGGTTCATTATTCAGCGGTAACCCAGACCCAACCACTTCAACTTACTGTATTGTGCCAAAACAACACAAAAAGCAAAAACAACTCAGCACCAGTACAGCTTTGACAATCCAGAGCTGTAGGGTTTTGACCCCGAACCATCTTCTACAGCAGCCCTCCTGTGTGCTGCTGCTGATCTTTAGCACCTGCTACAGTGTTGGAGAGCAACAGCATAAACTAGAGTGAAACTTCTGATGATCCTCATCAGGAAGCATGTTCCAGCCCTGATGCTACAGATCTCAAATAAAGACTACAGAGTGACACTCCCAGTAGACCTACTGAGATTAAACTATTTCTAATTCTTGTTGAAACAGTTTAGTCAAAGGAAGAAAAACCTTCCTTTTATTACCGTGGTGTTATTAACACAGTGATAAGCATGTAACACCATTTTTTTAATTAAATATTACTTAAAAACACTGAGTTGTGTACTTACATTACTTAACCAGTCTGAATATACTTTATTATTAAGTGATCATTGTTATCATTAGCATCTTTGATGTAAGCAAACCTCTATACATCCATTTTTAGTCTGGACCACACCCACTTATCAACACAGCGCTTCAGTGCTTCACCTGATTCTTCTGCAGTCAAAAACATTTGTAATTTTCTTTGTCATTCAAGTCATTTATTTAAGGGTGCTTCTAACTTCAAAAGTGATTCTTTTACCTATGAATATTAAATATTCACTTGCCCCACATCACATCCTTGTCTCCTACCCTCTGTTATAACATTGATGGTGAGAATGTTTCAGTGAAAACTCTGGCTCAAGATGAGGATTAAACCTGAACCTATGAAAAGCAACATGCTATGTTGCTGTGGATGAACTGAAGGATCCACCTCAGACAGTGTGAGTGAAGTAATGTCACCTAATTTATGGACTAGTTTTATGCAGCTCAAACTGCCCTTATATACTCAATGCAACTGCACTGTAAATAATTATAATCTTAATCTTAAAGTCAATTAGATATTTATTTCTCCATTATTGCTTACTTATGGTTTTAAGGCATCAGTTGCCTGAAATTATTTATTTATATTCATTATGTGTCATCATGTCATCATAATAATCTATGGTGTATGATGGTGATAGCTGAGCACATTAAAAGGCCATGTAGATACTGGAGCGGTGCTCTTCACATCATAATGTGGTGTAATGGGTTTAAAGCTACAGCCCCTCCGGTCTTCTCTGACCTGTAATCGTACATCTGGAACCTTAACGCGCTGTATTATTATCTCGAGGATATAATCTTGTGGTAAGAGTCAGTATCATTTTAGTCAGGTTACAAGCTACTTGGTTCAAGATAATGTTCAAGACACCCCCTGCGCATGCTTATTTATTAAAATACTTTTACCACCTCAGACAGACAGAAAAATATGTTTACAGAGAATTTTTTTAGATAGATTCTTGATTTTTCAATATTCAAGGTTGTTAAAATATGTTGCACTAATTAAATGAATTGGCTGTTGAAGCAAGTGCTTCAACAAAATGACATTTGAAAATCCCCTAAAAAGTAGCTGAACTTTGTCCATCAGCTCTGACCGTATGAAAGTGTTGTCCCCTGAGTGCAGAGACGTCCTCTGACCTGTAAGAAAGACACAAGGCATTCAGTCTTTGTTTAATCATGATACTGCATCTACATATGTTCATATGTGAAAGTGATTAATGGACTGCAGACAGTGCAGAAAATGGCATGTTGAGCAGAAAACCAGTACTTGTCTAATAGAGAGACATGCTGTATCTGCTTGCCACTGCTCATGGACATGATTTCAAAGCAACTCATTCAGACACAGAGGCATCAATACATCAGGAATACATCACTCATTTCCAACATAGTATAAGCTCATACATTCTCAGGTAGAATTGAAAAATATTAATAGCAGTAAGGAGCAGAGAATAACAAACCACGGACGTGTTAGTAATTCAGTCCATTTAATTTAGATGTTGGCTGGAGAACAAAGGCTTGTGGGTAGCTGTGAGACAATGTGATAGCAGAAGAGCAGCGAGCAGTGCAAGACATCCAGGGTGATGACCCCCAACGCGTATTCCAGCTACAGGCGTAATGAGGCCTGGTTCACTGGTGTCTTATCCTTATTGCGTTTGGTTATAATGAGGGTCAGGCTGTTAGGCCATCCAGCTCTGATCACCCTTATTAGGAAGCAAGAGAGAGAGAGAGAGACCTAGAAAGAAGACAAATAGAGAATCTGCTCACAGAGGCAAGAGTGTTTCTTTTTTAATTCTGCTGCTCATGTGTTTTTAACTTCATGCACTATAGGCTACTCTGGATGCATCTTGTAGATTCTGTTTGATTTTTGCTTTTTTTAAATAAGCAATTAAAGGGAGGAGAGGCAACTAATACACAGTTACACTTGGTTTCACGCATACACTTGGATGTGTACGCACATACTGTACACATCCCTACTCTCGACTTCCAGCTGAGATGTACCCTATAGCGTCAGACTGGACCAAGTGAAAGAAGAACACATAAAAATCAATGAACAGAGCTCTGCTATTAAAAGGTCCCTTGTGGCTGTAACATGATAAACACATTCAATGTAATTAGATTACTGTGCTCAACACCACAAGTCACCGTGCTCTGTTGCATAGGTTGCTGAGGTCACTGAGAATTAATTGGGCCAAATTACTAATGAGTATTATAGCATCTGAATGCATCTTAAGATGGAAGATGATCAAAGCAAAGCAGGATTTGAGGGAACAAACCAGCTCATGAAAGCTGAAGAAGACACTACTCCTGCATTTTTATCAATAACTATATGATTAATATTAACAGGCTCTTTTATTTTCAAGCTTGGCTGAGACTATCACACAGTATCTACCAAAAATCTAACTAATTGCCTGAACATATAGACTGTCCTCAGATATATCTCAATGCACATACTTTCTGTCACAGCTGGTGGGGGAGACGCCATAGTGCCAGAAAGAATCAAGAATCTTCCCACTGAAAATATATTTTTTTAAATGAAAAGTGTGACCTTTAGGGCTGACGTCTGAATTTTCTCCATTATACATGCTGTGCATTCAAACGTATAAATATACATTAGCCTGCATAAACTCTTTTGCTTCTCTACTCTCAGCCCACACACATCCCCATCCCTTCTCTGAAAGCTCTTATCAATGTCATTTGATCCTGGAGAAGGTGAAAGTAGCAGCAGTGCAGAGAGACTTTGTGGTTTGTGAATGAAGGGTGACCGATTCCCTCACTTTGATAATAAAATAAGATAAAAACAAACTCTTCAGTGCGGTATAGACAGATGAATTATGTTAAGTGTTGGTAGTTATATTCTGTGTGACTTATGCTGAAATGAGTGTGTCTTAACAAAGGGAAAGACAAGGGCACATGGTTAGGCAGCTGGCTGCCTTCACTAACATGTGGAGGTGGCACAGATCACAGGGCGATGGGAATGAATTTTGGGAAGACTGTTCTGGATCTTTGTCATAATTGGGTAATTACTCCTTAATCACGTAAATAACAATAATAAAAACCTACATCCAGTTTTTTACCACTTGAGTGGGAGTAGAAATAAGCTGTAAATACAATATTTGGAAAATATTAATTCATTGCTTATTTACACATCCAGAGCAAAAATAGCATTCACCTGTCTGGTGTTCATTTTTTGCTAATGTATTTGCATTTACGTTTTCTGTTTGATTTTTGGTGCTGGACAGAAAATGTACAGTATCCACTTTTGGAAATGAGGTTGATGAGAGTGAACCAAGAAACATTGCAGCTATCACACCAAACCAAAAATGCTAAAAAGCCATGCAGAACCACTTCACATTCATCAAATAGTGAAATTGCATTGTGAAATTATTTGAGATAAAGTACGATAGAATGAGCATTGCAAAGTTATTATGGTTTCTTTTATCCAACACCAGAGAAAGTAGTCCAGCAACACTTATCATAATTCATATTTCCTGCCATTGTGAGGTTATGGTACTTTGTTGCTTGCTGCGCCATGTACTCCCTCACAAGTTTTTGTGTAATATGATTGAAGTTTGGATTAAATTACTTTTGGGCAATGCAGTAAACTCCAATCAAGTGGTACAGAAAATAAAGTCTAGTGATGCACTTCTGTCTACATAAAGTACTTCTATTCACTGTGTATTGCATCCACTCATACTCATAGGTTTCCTGGGGACAATCTTTCCACAAAGACAACTCTTGACCTCCAAGAGTTGTCTTTGTGGAAAGACAAAGACAACTCTTGACCTCCAAGAATTCCTTTACCTTCTTTCTAACATGCAGTGCCATTGCTGCCTGTCCTAAGAGGCTGTTTAAAATTTGACATTTGTGTATTTTCCTTAGAGTACATTTAAAACCACATAAAATCTTTTATAAAAATATCTTTAAATCTGCTAAAACCTCCAATAAAACCAACAAGGCTGTTAGACAAGTGCGCTCTAATAAAGAGTGAAACACCGTCTCCCCGTGAGAGTGAGTGAGAGAGTGTGGCCTGAGAGGAGAGTGAATCATGGAAGCAGAGTGGAGGTAGCAGCCTGAGGCCATTGCATCCTGATGTCTCCTCTTTTATGCAGGGAAATGAAATGGGAGAAGTGATGGAGGAAAGATGCCTCTCGTCAGGCCCAGCCCCACCATCTTCTTATCACCAGTAGCAGCCAGTGGCTGGAGGGCCCCACACAGATGAGAACTGCGGTGGTGCTGAGACCACAGGGTATCCACAAAAGCACGCTCAGGGTATGAATGATGTATGACAGAGCTGAGCTAACTCAATTCAAAACAGACCCAAACTGCTGAAAATCAAGGTCCTGTAAGGTTAAAAGTTTTAAGCTAGCTAGTCTAAGGCAGCGAATGGCTAGTGTTTCAGAGAGGTCAAACGTTAATTGCCTTTCCAGCAGTCTCTGGGGTGGATTGTTGTGTGCTGCAACTGAATTGTATTTCACGAAGACTGTACTGTAATTCTGTCTCTCTTTCTCACCTTGCTCTTTTCGTTTCTGCAATGCAGACATACCGGTGTGGGAAGATATTACCTCTGGCATTGTAATGTTGAGTTGACCAATTTCAAAACACATCTGTTCAATTATACCTGAGAACCCTGAGATAATTAACTCTCTTCCCTCTGGCTTCTGCTGAATTACTATTGATTCCACCAACTTAAGAATCAACCTAAGCTCTTCTTTGCAGGATTTTGCATGCGGAGAGATTATAAAGTCATAAACTTGCCATTTATGTTTTTTCAGGATCCCATTTGGCAGACTTGAAAAGCTTAATGTGTACATAAAACTATTCATAGATGATTTTATGAGGAGATGGTGGAGCTAAATAAAGAATACAAATGAGAGAAGTTTAAGAGTTCTTTTTCTTGTGGGTAGGTAGAACAAAAAAACTACTTCACATCAGACTGTACACATTTACATCTTAACAAAGAAGCTGTGTGCTGTGCCGACAGCGCCAGTATGAAAACCACTGCCTTTTTGATAAGTGATGTGCACTTCCAGTAGACTAGTTGCCATAGCAGCCTTCCTTCAGTGATTTTAATAATGGCTGATAAGTTTGAAATGCAGTGCTGATGGTGAGGCAATGCATCTTCATATTGTCAAGCCAAGTGAAATTAACAGAATGGTAGCTACTCTATAAATGGTGGAATTTTCATTGACAGGTTGTTGAGACTGAACACGAGAGGAGGCATCCCTTTGAACGCCTTTCAAAAACCAGACTTTAGTTCTAGAAAGCACAGAATCACACAGTCATTCAGCCGGTTTTGCTTTTAGTGTACAGACTTTTCAGCAGCAAAATGTTTGATTTGGTCACATTGATTTGCACCCTTCAGCTGCTGCATTTATACAGGATAGTTTTAAAACTAACTATAAAAAAACAAATGTCATTCACAAAAGAAGAGAACAGGATTTTCTTTTAGTGACATGTTTATTGCGCCAATGCAGGACTGTAGCCAAGACAAGCCATAAAATTTGAAACAGAGATTTGAAACTGTGTCGCTCTGTTAACTCAAAAGAAAGTCAGTGCAGAGAGGCAGCACTCATCCTCTAAAATGTCTGAAAGAGCCTGATTTATGAGAAACCTATAGTGGTTTTCATCTCTGGGGTGTCTTCATGCTGCAATACTCCTCTCCATACCCAGATCCACAGAAAAATAATTTGCATCCTTCAGAATTAACTGTGTCCAAATCCCACGGATATGTTCATTTCATTCACTCTAAATGAGATTATCGACCAGCAGAGTGACCCTGAAAATATCCATAGCAAATCCATTTCTCGATGCATAGAGGAGTGTGTGTATTGCTCATAAGGTGGCGCACAAAAGCAGCCAATGAACTGCATCACACTGCTGTATTACTGAAAATTCTTTTGAATGCAAATGCTTTTATGATTAGTGGTTCAAGAGCATGTCAAGGAACAAACATAATAATCCCCCGTTTGCAGGATGTTTCTTCTCTTTTATTTTATGTGCGGTTGTTAAGTTTCATCACCTGGCTTGCAGCAGTGCACCATGGGATATTACAGCCTGGTAATTGCATTTACCAAAGTTTTATCAAAGTTGCTACCTAAATTCAATACACCATTGAAATCCAATACACTGAACCTTGTTTGTTTAAACTGACTGGCTTCTGCAGCTTCAGCAGTGTGTTTCAAAATGATCTTCAGGTTACTTACCCACACTGAAGGGGTAGAAACCATATATGCAGGCAAACTACATAATTTATTTCATAACAGAACTGTAGTTTACTTTAACAAGTAACTACAGGGCATTTTTATGCTTCGAAACAAATGTCCAGAGGAAAGTTTATATTCATACATATTGTAGCTTAGAAAACAGTTTCAGCTAAAGTGCTTTGAAAAAGTATTTTTGTCACCTTCCTAATTTTTATTTATTTATTTTTTGCACATTTTTTGCACTTAAATGATTCAGATCATCAAACAAATTTTAACATTGCACAAAAATAACCTGAGTTAACACAAATTGCATTGTTTAAATGATGATTTCATTTATTAAGGGGAAAAAGCTGTCCAAACCTGAAAAAGTAATTGCCCCTCTTCCTACACCATGAATGAACCATGATTAACCATATTTTTTGGAAAGCTGAATTAAATGCCACTTATCACACCCAGGCTTGATTATTGCCAGACATGTTGAATCAAGAAATCACTTGAATACAAGCTATTTGACAAAGTAAAGCACACCAATAGATCTCAAAGAGCAACGCATCATACAGTCATTTAAAGAAATTCAAGAACAGGTGAGAAACATAGTAATTGACATGTATCAGTCTGAAAGAGATCCAGAGCCATTTCTAAGGCTTTGGGTAAGAGCCATTATCCACAAATGGAGAACACTTGGAACAGTGGTAAACCTTCCTAAGACCACAACGACAACTCATCCAGGATGTCTTAAAAGTGCACCTCTGAATTGGCTAAAAAATAAATAAATAAAAATGAAGGTTTTGGAGTGGGCTAGTCAAAGTCTCAACTCAAAGCTGATTGAGATGCTGTTGCATTACCTTAAACTGACTTCATGCTCAGATACCATCCTATGTGGCTGAATCAAAGCAATTCTGCAAGGAAGAGTGGGACACAATTTCGATGAATTTTCCATGTGAAAGAATCGGCAGTTTTCACAAGAGCTTGATTGCAGTTGTTGCCGCCAAGGGTGGCACATTCACTTCTTAGGTTTGGGGGCAATTACTTTTTTCACGTAGGGCCAGGCAGGTTTGGACTGATTTTTTTCCCTTTAATAAATGAAATTATCATTCAAAAACAACTCTGGTTATCTTTTATAATATTGCAATTTGTTTGGTGATCTGAATCATTTGTGACCCCCCCCC